>PVIJ01005059.1:90545-108959 GCA_004024925.1 Scalopus aquaticus
ACACAAGAAGATGGAAAGGCATCCCCTGCTCATGGATTGGAAGGATTAACATTATCAAAATGGCAATCCTACCAAAAGCAATTTACAGATTCAATGCTATTCCAATAAAAATCTCAATGACATTCTTCAAAGAAATAGATCGACTACTGATGAAATTCATATGGAACCACAAAAAACCTCACATAGCTAAAGCCCTCCTGACTAAAAAGAAAGAAAACGGAGGAATTTCACTCCCTGATTTCAAACTATACTACAGAGCCATAATAATTAAAACAGTATGGTACTGGAACAAAAACAGACAGAAAAACCAATGGAACCGAATAGAATACCCAGAATTAAAGCCGCATATCTATGAACAACTAATCTTTGACAAAGGAGCAAAGAAAATGCAGTGGAACAAGGACCGTCTATTCAATAAATGGTGCTGGGAAAACTGGACAGCCACATGCAAAAAAAATGAAGCTAGACTACTACCTCACATCCTGCACAAAAGTCAATTCAAAATGGGTAAAACACCTGGATGTAAGACCTGAAACTGCAAAATTTATAGAAGAAAATATAGGCAAAACTCTACATGACATACATCTCAGCAAAATCTTGAAAGACACATCCCCCAAAGGGAAGGAAGTGAATGACAAGATAAACAGATGGGATTACATCAAAATAAAAAAGCTTCTGTACAGCAAAAGAGACATTAACCAAAACTAACAGACACCCTACTAACTGGGAGAAGATCTTCACACACAATACAACTGATAAAGGACTAATAACAAAAATCTACAGGGAGCTCACACAACTCAACAAAAACAAAGCCAACAATCCAGTCAAAAAATGGGCAGAAGAGCTAAAAAGACACTTTTCCAAAGAAAAAAAGCAAATGGCCAACAGATACATGAAAAAATATTCAACATCACTTATAATCAAGGAAATGCAAATCAAAACTGCCTTTATTTATTTATTTATTTATTTTACAATCCAAGGACAACAAGTTTGCTTTTTTTCAAAACATTTAGCTTTCCTATATTGGACCCTGGCCAAAATTCAATACTGATAAAAATATAAATTTCTTAGACTGTCAAAATATGTATGTCAGGTAAATGATACCTTTTTAAAGGCAGAAATTTTAAACCATATGAAACAATTAGAAATAATGTGTACCAACAGGTGTAAAATAAGCCACAGTTCAAATTTAAGCTCAATAACCGAACCAAATTGCCTTGACTAATATTGCACATACTTTCACACCATCTATAATGAGCAGCAGCACGGGTCTCTACAGGCTCTTCTGTTTCTCTACTCCCGTGATTGGTCATAGGACACAATAAGTCTCAATTGACTGGAAAGTTCTGGGCAACTGATCCACCTGGACCAACCAGATTTTTTTCTCCTTGAAGATCAAAAGATTGGAAAAAAGTGACTTTAGTCAGTGTCTGCTGAATTCTAAATGGAATATAAGAAAAAGTCAGAATTTGAATGGCCATGTTTGACCCATGATAAACTGGAATGAAAAAGGTTAGGCTTCAGGAAAGCCTGTACACAAAGAGAGGACTAACTGAGAGATTATTTAGTGAGAGATGGAAATATAGAGAAAGTAACTACCTGGATTCTTGAAAGATTTCCTGTTCTATAGTTATGACCCCCCCTTTCATCTTCATAGGCCATCACTCTGAATTTGCTTCCATCATAACATCACTTCACTGCTTCTGACCCATCTGTTTCTCTTACAAAAACCATGTGATTATAATAGACTAACCTGGATAAACCAGGATAATCACTTCCTTAACTTAATAACATCTGCAAAATCCCTTTAACAGTTAAGGCAATATATCTACCGGTTCAGGAATTATGATGCCAGGCTTTCGGGTGACCATTATTCAGCCTGTCACAGAACATTAGATTAGGGGTGATTTAGTCATTTATCAGTTCTATAACTGATTGATCTTAAGTAAATCACTTAACTCCTCTGTGCCTCATTTTCCATATTTGTAAAGTAAGAGACTTATACGAGTTTTTAAAAGCGCTCTTCCTGGGTCAAATTTTCTTTTAGGTAACCACAAATTGCCAGCATAATTTCAGAGGTGGATATTTTTTCTGAAGAATATTTTACTAATTTTAACTACGAGGCCTCTTGATTTCAAGCAAGTTGTTTTTAATGTTCCTTCTCGTTCGACAAAAGCAGCATTCTGCTTCTACTCTATGTAATTATTTTGTTCTTTCCTGATTATGTTTTCCCTAGCTCTTATTCAAAGCTTCCTTTACTTTCTAATGCTTCTTGTTATTCCTCCCCTTGCATACTACTTACTTTACCTACCATTCTCCTACTTTAAAAAGAAGCTTTTATGACCAACTAATATGTGGTGATTGTTAAAAGTTATTTAAAATGATGCCCCTTGGTCCTTCCCATTTCCTTTCCAAAAATGCAGAAGTAAAATATGAGCCTTTCATATCACCACTAGTCATTATATATTTCCTTCTTCACCTGTGTCTCCAAGGGAACATGAGTCAGATAAAGATTAATATAATTTTCACTTTTTAAGTAACTAGGAAAGCACTGGGCTAAAATATGGACAGTTGTTAAAATATAATATCAAGGAGATTGTTATTAAAAATTAATATATTCTCCAGGATATATGTTAGATGAAAAAACAAGTCTTTATAAATTTTTTTAAGATTTATTTATTTATACATACAAGCTGGGGTACAGGCCAGAGGCATGGGGCAGTGAGAGGGTTCACCAGAGACAGAGTGGGGAGCAGAACAGGCAGATCAGAAGTACACTGCTGAGGGGAGCAGCAGGTGAGGCAGGAGAGGTCTGCCGCACCATGTGGGATTCTCCCCGGCTGGGCATCGAACTCACATCGCGCACGCTGCCGACAGCTCCACACCGCTGCGCCACTTTGGAGGTCCTTAATAAATTTTTAAAAAATTGAGACATTATCAAGCATCCTTTTGGATCACAATGGTATGAAATTAGAAACCAACTGCAAGAATAAAATTAGAAAATTCATCAATATGTGGAAGTTAAACAAGATGCTATAATTGACAACCAACTGGTCAAAGAAGAAATCAAAAGAGAAAGATAAAAAATGTTGAGACAAATGAGGATAAAAATAAAACATACCAATAATTATGGGATAGCAACAAATAGTTTCTAAGAGGTAAATTTATGGAGACAAATGTCTACATTAAGAAAAACTCAGACTTGGCTTCTAGTTGTAGGGTCGAGGGAAAGAGATGGTGGGAGTCACATCTGCCTGAAAGGTGGCAAGAAGCAGCGCCTGAAGCAGCCCAAGAAGTAGGCCAAAGAGTTGGATGAGGCAGATAAGGCAGTCAACAGAAACAGAAAAAAGAGCAGAATAAGTTTAAGTTGCTGAAAGCTAAAGGAAAATGTTCCCTGGGCCATAGGTGGAAATAAATCTGGCAAAAAAGCTGCTCCTTGTTCATGAGGCAGCAGCGATCCTGAATTCTATTCCTGTTTAAACATCTGCATTCACTAACATTTGTTGTCACCAATAGCTAGAATAAAATGTCTTGGAGCCTATTGTACATTTAAGGGAAAAAAAGCCATGCACTGGCTCATCTTCCTTTTAATTCTTCTCACTCAGTCATTTCTACCTTAGCTGTGAGGTCAAAGTAAGCCCACTCCAGGATTCTGCCAAAGTTTGCTCATCTTCAGTCTTTTTTTTGGACTGAATTTTGTACCACCTGGTGTTAAAACAACTCACTTGGAAAAAAAAAAGAGAAATATCTCAAATCAATAACATAAATTTGCAAAACAAGAACAGGAAAACAAGAACAAAATAACACTTAAGTTGCTTAAAAGAAGGAAGTATGGTGGGAAATTTACGGGGGATACATAATAATATAAAGGATATAAATTAAATAAAATTAAATTTAAAAAAGAAGGAAGTAACAAAGATTAGAGCATAATAAATGAGAGACTAAAAGCAAATAGAAAAGGTCAATGAAAGAGTTTTTTACACACTAAATGAAACAGACAAACCATAAACTAGGCTTACCTCCCTCAAAAGGACTGACTCCTGCGCCCCCCCACCCCTTTGCCTACCCTGTACCTGGTTGCCTTTCCACAAGGGTGGGGGGAGGGAGGCGGAGGGAGGGAAGGAAAAGGGCACAAAATGGAATAGAAAAGAACACAAGGGACCATGAAGATGGATCACGGGTGAATTGGTGGTGGGCTACCCAAGGGGAATACAAAATGTAAAAGACATAAATAACAATAAAAATATATATTTATAAAAAAAAAAGCATAAAAAGCCACCGAGGGCTCCAGAACTCCTCCTTTGCTTTCGACCTGTCTGTGCAGCTCCATAGCAAACCCGTGCTCCTGATGTTTTCCTGCCCTTACAGAGAGAAACCCAACCCCCAACTTTAGAATTGGTACCAGAGCCCCTTCTAAAGTATAATTAAGAAACAAAAGCATTAAATACTGAATACAAGGTTAAAAGGCTAGGATAAAAAACATAGATTTGCAGCTGCTGTTTCCTCAGAACTGTGACTTTCCCTGAAGAGAAAGTTCTGTGCAGCCACTCAAGAGACTGAATTGTCTGAGTCTCATTACCCAGTTGCAAATATTAATAGTTCACATATGGTTCCCCTGGTGGGTGGGGGATAAATTCTCCACTACAAGAAAACTACTCCCACAGTACCATCAATATGCTAGTTGACAGCTGTAATATTCATAGTAATTTTAAATAAATATACATGTATAAGTTCATGGAGAAATTAAGGTGAAAAAGTTCTCCGTAGGAAAACTTGATAGAACTTAAGTTGCCAATTAATTCTGAAATATAGTTACAAGCAGGTTCATTGCTTTCTCTTGACTACATTTACTACCAATAATTTCAAAGGAGTTTAATTTTTAAGCCATGCAAATTACAGTAGTATTCAGAATGCTAATAACAGCATGCTGGGGTTAATTATTGACTCAGAAGGAAGAATGTCAACTACTGAATCATCAACATATCTCTCGCCACACCTGGGGTTTTCTCTGGACCAGTTCCATCTAAGTGTTGACAAAACTCGACCTTGGATAGGTACTAAGGTTTGTTGGGAATATGGCCAAATGTGCTCATGTGCCAGTAGGAGAGGTTCCATGTTCATTAATCAGGTTATTCTGCTCTACATATGGCAAGAAGTATAATTTTTTAGTTTTCCACATTAATGCTGATTGAAAGCTTCCCAACAAAAAGCCCCTCATTATTATAAGCCCACACAGTGATCTGGACTCTTTCCTGATGTAAACCTTAGTGTTCAGCTAAGTAAAGAGACCAAACCCAAGGATGGGTCACCTTGAATGGATACGCATGCCCATTTGCTAAAGTTGAAATACAGGCCAACAAAGAGAATATTGTTTTCTAGTTGAATGAAATGGGAACCCAAAGTATAGGAGTTATGGCCCCAGCTGTTTTCCCGATTTGTCTAGGGAAGGGCACTTAACTTAGAGTCTTCCATTTCTCCTTGGAACATAAAATTATTAACTAACTGACCTTGAAGGCTATTAAAGTTTTGTCCATAGGGGAAAACTATGCTCTACAGTAGTCTTACCGGTTTCAGTGATTCAGCAAGGGATGGTAAATAAAAAAGAGTGAATAAAGGTAATAAAAAGAGCATTATAGAAAAAAACTAAATAATGCTGTCTAGTCTGTTGAAACCTTTTCTTGCTATTATCTGTAATTTCTAGGTCAATTATGCTAATGTCAACCCAGGGTCTAACTGAATTAAGGAAAGACTACAGGAAGATTTGTATTGACATGATGTCAGGAGAAGAGTGGCATCAGCTATAGAAATGCCTCATCATGCCTCCATTTGGATATAATAGCCTGATTTGATGCAAGTTTCTAATAGAATTTGATGTTTAATCATATCCTGGCAGAGTTAAACTTGATTCTTATTGGATCACAAAACCCAAAGATAAGTTTCAAAAAAATGTAACTTTGACACCATACTTTTAACAATTATTTCTGCAGAAGGTAGAGTTTGAAAGTATCTAGAAAATTAGTTAACAATGTTTATTGAGAGCTTTCTGTGTGTCAGTTCTGGGTTAGGTTCTTTAGGCTTAATCATAAATTGCCAGACCATGAAGTAAATTTAAGATAAACAGAAACTTTATAATATAAAAAATGAAAATATTAATTAAAAAAATTAATATGTGAATAACTATCCTACCCATTTTCCCCTTAGGAAATCTTTGCAATGCAGGAAAGAAAACTTACTCCCACATTTTGTTACAGGGTCTTAACCCCAAAGAGTGGGACCGTTACCCTCTAGGGAAATAATTCACCAGAGAGTACTAGGTGTAGTTGAATCAGGTAAAGCTTTCTTAGAGAGACTCAAGCATGAGGGAGCCATCTGAGCAAGGAAGATCAAAATTGGCTCCCTGAAGGGAATTAGGAGGAGATATTTAAAGGTAAGTCCAGGAGGCGGGAGGTGGAGAGAAAAACGTTATAGCTGTTCTGGGTTGGGCTATCCCAGGGCAAATGTGGGTGGGTTATATTTCAACTGAGCATGTGGGCTCTCAGCCTTCTCCCTCCAGGAGATTGTGAGATAATCTCATCAAAGGATCTAATACTTTTTCCTGTCTTGGTGCCTCACAGTCAGTGTGAAGTGCTGAATTGCTTGGACAGAGCTCACCAGTCTGCCTGTTCAAACAGGACTGGGGTGACTCACCCTACCAGCTCACAGCTGTATTATTCTCTCCCTAGTGAGAAGAGCTCAGGTTTGTTGGGACTATGGCACATAGTCAGGTACCTGGGTCTCTGCCTAATCTCCTCAGCAAAGGAAGTTTGCCTTCATATGAGAAACTATCTGGATATGGCAAAGAATTTTCCCCCAAGAACTGGAAGCTTGAGCCCAGGAACAAGGCAATTTGGTGATTCCTTTTGGAATATCTGTCTTCCCAAATATCTATGGACCCAGCTTAGATGGCACTTTATCTCAGTGTTGTTGACAGAAACTAAAGCAAAGCCTAGAGGAGTTATAGACAAAGGGTCTTAATGCAGACCAAAGGCCTCAGACCTTGGAGCATTTGAGCTGTATGTTAGAGGTACCCAAGATAGGGAGTGCTTATATACACCAAAAAGCTGCATAGTCCACATGGAGTTTGACTTTTTGCAAATGAGGTTTTCAATTAGTGCAGTTCTGTTTGGTGGAAAGTTTGTCAAGCTGAGATTGGTTGGATTTCAATCCTGGGTAGTCTTTGGCAGATCCCAAGGTTTCCTCTTCTTGGGGGCCTGCCAAAATATGCTAAAGTGCCCAAGTGTGCCTGAGACCCCACCCTTATCAGCCTCATTTCTGCTTCTTTTTTTTTTTTGTTTGTTTCCAGAGAATACAGCTCAGGTCTCAATATCAGTAGTGGAGGGATCGATCATGTTCAGAGTATGAATGGGATCAGCTCCTGTGTCTCCAGCTCTTTTGATCAGTATCTCATTCTCAATTTCCGTTCATATGGAAGCATAGTTCTTGTACTCAGGATAGTCCAGCCTGAGACCTCTGCTCCTCGTTCCTTTCCATGCCTGTACTTCCTTATCCCCCTTAGAGCAATCATCTTTATACCATGGACGTGGGGTTGTGCTTTACAGCTGGTTATAAGGCATAGTCCTTCACCAGGACCGGCTGTTTTCATTTGTTGTGCATATGATGCAGTGATGGATATAAGTTCCTAAGTCAGCTAGTTCTTGAACTCTAGACAGGCTCCGTAGCTAATCAGAGGGTTCTGGTCACGGCTGGTCATGTAGTTTTCCTGTGCGATAGTCAACATTTAGGGAGAGGGGAGAGGAAGGTTGAATTGAAGTTTGAATTCCACCCATATAAATAGATGACTTGATAAAATAGACAGATAGCATATCTTCGAAACAACTGTTGTTTCTCTAATTTATTATAGTAAAGTATTTTTGTAAGTAAAGCAAATTTACTTACAAATTAAATCTCTCAAATTTATATTCTTTCTGGAATTTACTAAATACTTTTGCATATTTCATGCTGTATGATATATAGTTATATCTTATAGTCAAATTTTATGCATTCTAAGCTTTGTTTTCTTCATAAATATTTAAATTCAAATAAAGTAAACTTCAGGATGCTATCCTTTTTTCAAGACCAAAAATATAACTATTAATCACTTCTGATTTTATTAGTGTTCTCTAAATATCATACATAAAGTTAATATTATAAATCTTGGTTTGGGTAATTTCTTAAAATGGCTCTAGTTTACATTCAAACAGCTTTTAATATCTCCTGAAAGTATTTGGAAACATAGTTCATTTTATATGAAAATTGCATCTCCTATTGTGAATCTCTAAATATTTTTTTTATACCTACCTGATACTTGTTTTATATCCTAACTACTTACTTTATCATCTGAGGCTTATCAGAACTATCAAATATCATTCTTCTGTTTCACCAGTTAGAAATACTTGTTTTTATTGTGAAGTCAACTATGCCTTCTAGGGAAAGATGCACAAAAGAGAACCACAAAATGAAAAAAAAGTCTTTTTTTTATTCTTTCCCCTTTTGCTGGGAGGCGTATACACTTAAAATTATGCTCATAATTTTGGTTTCCCTCAGAAGAACCAAATTCAGCACTAATAAAACAACTCAGTGTGAAATACTCCAATTTTTGCAAGATCATCCTAAATTTATTCTCATTGGCAGGAAAATGAATAAGAAACCCACATATAGAAATTTTTAATTTCCCTGAAGAGTGTGTTTTTTGGGGGGTTGAAGCAATTTTAACTGCTGTAGTAAAACAACAGAGTTATTGCTGATCTAAACCTGTTCTGGTTCATTCACTCAGAAAGTTTAGAAAACTAATAGAGCCTTTCTCTTTCTTCTACTTTCTCCCACTCAATAATTGGAATTTGCTTTTGTACAGAAATATTAAGAAATTCTGCTGAATGCTACATTGCAATTATTTTTTCTAAGTTCCATCCTATGTATATTTTAACCAGTTGTTATGGCTTAAGAAAGTTATAACAAATGATTTAAACCCGCTTGGATTCTCAGAAATTGGTTTATTAGGATATATATTTGCACATCAAACAAACATCTTCAAAACTCTAAAGACTGTTGGATACCACATTATGAAATACTTCAGCATATGTCACATCACTGCATCCATTGTTTCTTTAAGGGGACTAATTGGCATCCCTAATTGGATATCTTGTTTCTGATCAGAAGAACTAGTTTACTTTAGAAGGAATTGTCTAAAATGTGCCTGCCTCTAATATTATTGGCTCTTGTTTCCACAGCTTATTTGATCTGCCAATGACAATAATTCCACTTTCTATTTCTCCGGCTTTTCTTCAGAGTAAAATCTTGTGATAACAGAGGGCACCTAAGTGACTCAACACATCCACCTTTTCACTTAACATAAGGGGGTTAGGGAAGAAAAGGGAATTCAGAGCATTTACAAGTACTTCTGCCTTCCCTGTTGAAAAAACAAAAGGGGAATGGGTATTCCTGGAACAGACCTTTACAAGAGAAGTTTGGATATAAACACCACAAATTATCTTTTCTTACAAGTATTTCTTGGACACCTGCTGTTGGATACCACTATGTAGAGGCATTCGAAGATAGTTTTAACTATTAAAAGGCAATTTCTCTATGAATTTTCCCAAAGAAGAATTAAAGACTAATGAAGTATTTAGAAGTTGTGCCCATTATTCCACAAGCAAGAAAATGACGAGGATATAAAGAAGAGACAAGTGGAATCTTAGGGGAGTCAGAGGAGGAAGCAATTGAGATATCAGCAGCGGGATTACAGTTTCCGAATAAATGTAAAGGCCAACAGTCTCCTGTATTAAAACAGACTACACATACAAATCATAATGCTTTATCCCATTTTTGTTACTACTCTAATATGCTCCTCCCTATAGCCAAGCAATCTTTTTTATTTCACTTTTTTTAACTGAAGTAACTTTGGGGTATCCCCATCAGTTATTATCACCAACTCACCTGTACACCACCACCAAAGACCATTATGCCCCTCTTCCTCCATGTTCTTGCCCCTCCTCCACCCCCTCAGGTGGAATTTTTTAAAATCAGGAACCCATGGTAACCAGTGAAAACTGGTTTGCCCTAACCACTTATGACCGGCTCCATCTAAGTGCCAATTGGACCCGTAATTGTTCATATCACTGTATCCTTCTCAAGTCTTGATTTTATGTGATCTCTCTCTCTCTTTCTCTTGCATCTAACATTGCTAACCACTTCTTTCCTCCTGTTACTCCTGAATAGCACTTTCTTGTGATTCTATTATACCTCTCACCATTGTTCCTCAGGCATCTTTGTTAGCTTTTCTTCTGACACACCTCAAGTTTCTCTGACCCTCCTGGTTATTCACTCTATATGCCCTCTCTGAGTAAGTTCATTCAGTTCAATGATCTCAGTTAATATCTTCACCCAAACTCAGGCGTGTTTTCTGGACTCAAATTTTTGGACATTTAGCCAACCTAAAGCTGTGTTGTAGGTTGAGGTCCCTGAGAAACTCACTGAGAATTTGCTGGTAGGACATTTGTTAGGGAGTGCTCCTGGGAACATCGTTAGATGAGAAATGCCCATCAACACTGAATGAACACCCTAGAATGAGGACTTGGCCAGAAATCTCTCACTTCCAGCAGTGAGAGAAGAAGTTCTTCAATCTTGGGTGTCTGAGCAGTCCAACATACTATCTACTACTGGGCTCCTCACATGTCTACAGAACTGTAGCCATGCTGTTTCCCATCAATGTGTAGAAAAACAAATTTCTTCATTTGTTGAATTGTGCCCCTTTCCAGTAACCCATATCAGCTTCTGGGGGATCATTAAGTTTCTTCATTCTTTTTTAGCAGCTCATCCGAACCCCACATCTCTCCATCCTCCATATTTTTCACTTATCTTTAACTCCTTTCCTACCTTGTTGTTACGGGTTAAATACAGATATACAAATAAATAAATAAATAAATAAATACAGATATACAATCCCTCACCTAAAACATCTCTAAAGCTTTCTCAATTGCTACTGCAGGCTCATATCTTGCATGCTTCCTATTTATCTTCCACTTTACTGCCTAAATGGTATGTCTGCAATGTAAAACTAATCACAGCAATCTTTTGTGTAATCAGTGACTCCCCATTGTCTTTTGTATAGTGATCAATTTTCATATCATGGCATGAAATTTCTCCAACCTCATTTGAAGCCCACAATCTAGCCATTTAGAAATGCTTGCAGTTCTCCAAATACATCAGTCTATTTCATAGCTCCATGCCTTTGATCATGATGCCACTTCTATCTGAAATATTCTTTCATTCCACTCCCTTGCTACTGAAGAAAGCCTACTCATCTTTCAAGTCTTAGTTCAAGCAGTAACCCTCAATGAAACCTTTCCTGATTCTCATTGTTTATTTATGATCCCAATATGCCCCAACATACTGCTATCTTTATAGCTATAATTATTTATTGCACTTTTCATACCCATATCTATCTGTCCTATTTGTGCTCTCCTGGAAGGCAGAAAATTTTCTGATTTATTCCAAGGGAATATGGAAGAAAATACATAATGATGAATGAAAAGTTTGCTAAGCAGAGGAGAGGGGCCAGTTGTTAACAGGATGAATGTGAAAAGCAAAAAAAACCAAGCTTGATTGTGTGACTTTCTTCAGTTATGCACAGTAGCCTCATGATAGGAAGGAAAAGATAAAAAGAACTGCATGAAGTACAGAAAAGTTGGGTCCATTGGAGGAACATGGTGTAGCAATCAAGGCTCCGAGTGAGAACTTAATGGCATGCCTACCATGGGAAGTGGTCTGTGTCAGAGACAAAAGAGTCTGCAATTTGCTGAATGAGCTATGAGACTGGGGTGGTCAGGAACTGGAGAACAGAAGGCAGAATCCCCAATGGAAGGGAAGGAAGAAAGGGATATTTTGGAGCTCATATTTATGGAGATACAAAAGTTTTGGGTGATGACAAAGCCAAAGATGCAGTATTAAATTTAGGCACCCTAAGGGAAGAGCAATGAAAATAAAGGTATTATCACTAAAGAAACTGAAAGGTTTTTAGATCAGGGGCCACATGGATTATTAATAGAGTGACCATATATGCCATCCTAGTATACTTGGGCCCATTCTTGGTATTGCCTGTTGTTCCGGCTTAACTGTTAATAGCATTTGTCTTACTCTCAGAAGAGTCTTTGTTTGGATGATAAATTATATATTTACTAAAACTCTCATTATCTCCAAATATAGAATGATACTACTTAGTGTAGCTAAGATATACCTATAGCTTTATGGACTTTGGTGGAAAAATTAGACTTTCAAAATTAGAATTAAAGCATAGTAGAGGGTTTAAATGATAGCTACTGTAATTTACCCTGGGAAGATAATAGTGAAAGCATTTTTCATTATAACATTATGTATGTTATAACATTGTAACTGCCACAAATATAATCTTTTAATTTCACAATTATACACACAATCTTAGATTTTCTATAGTACATGTCCTCCCTTTTATGATTTTTAGAATAGAGTGAATTAAAACAAACAAAGCTTAACATACAGTTAAATAATTCATACTTAAAGGGGAATCTGTCAACATAGAGATGTTTCAAATATAATTGCCACATTACATGGAAGAAAGAACACAGGATGATAATCAGAGGATGTAGCTCAGCTTCTTACCAGAAAACATGAAAATGTCCAAGTTAATTATCTTCTCTAACCCCATTTCCTCACTGGTAAAAGGGGACAATAATGGTCATCTGATCTCTAAAAGGGGTTGTAGTGAGAACCAAATTAAATAATGAAAAATTCTCTTAAAAAATTGTACAAATGTCCTTTCTCAAAACACAAAATAAAATAAGGAAAAAAAAATTCCAGGTGAGTTATTAGTGGTTTTGACTTGAGTTAATTTGTGTTATTTTTACAGAAATATAGAGTTAACAAATGTTGTCACTTTTAATGAAAGATAGATGAATCACTCATGATTTGAAAACTCATTCATATAATAGAATCTAGGAAGAACACCAGAAATAATTGGAAACTAGTTATCTTGTTAGAAATCTGTCTTCTCACTTTACATGAAAGGCAGATGGAATAATTAGAGAACCAAAGTTCTGATGAGAAAGTGAAGTAAGTTTTGGCAACAGAAATATCCGATTCATTCCCTTATGCATGTTTTAACTATTAAACCCCCCTCAAACTGGCCAACAGAGGGTCAACTGTTTTATAGATTAACTAAGTCAACCCATGTCAGAGGTTAGAAACTCTCTGGTGAAAACAGATGTTGGTCATTTGTATTTCCACATCAAAGACCCAGGAAGATTCTTTAGTAAATTAGGGTGGTATTAAGGAGATGAAATAATTAGTTCCTGGGATAAGAAAAAGGCCTACCACAACACTAGTTTTCCTGTAATGAAAGCAGGAAATAATAAAAATTAATTGGAGCATTAAAGCTTCCTAGAAAATCTGTTATTAATATTTAAGCGTATAAGACTATTTGCTTTTTTAAGATTTTGTGTAGGACACTTTATTCTAAGTTTACAAACATGTCAAAAATGATATGTGAAACACCATGTGTAAAGTTGGGAAAATTCTTTGTCATGGAAAATATAGATTTTTCAGAGTAAACTCAATTTTGACTATTAAAAAGAGACAAGTTTACTCTTTTACACAGTTTACAGTAAGTTGCAGATGAGAATCATAGCAAAATAAGATTGATTTTTGTGAAAATGAATATACTTTTATAAGAAAATTAGTATAAAGTCTAGGGTCAATGCTAGGTCTCGCACATAGATTATGACGTGTAATTCTCATAGCAATAAGTGAAGTAAGGATAATTCCTACCCTCATTTTTAAAAAAGAGGTATTTATTTTATAAATAAGGTACAGCTAGGTTAAATTAGAAGACAGAATTGGTAAATTGTAAAGATTCTTTCCACTCCACCCTGAGATTCTAGTCCCTACTTATTTAATCAGACACTAATCTTGGTAGTGTGGTGAAGGGATTTTAAAATTGTAATTAATGTCCCAAGTCATTTGACGTTAAGACTTAGAGATTATATAAATGAGTTGGATATAATAGATGAGCTTTTAAAAGGCAGATTTGAAAAGCAAGGGAGAATTGAATTTTGAGAAAGAGTGGACTCGCTCCTGCGGTGTAGAAGATGGAGGTATTATGTGGATGCGGCCAGCCCTGGGGGCATAGAGCAGACCCTTACTGATAGCCTGCAAATAAATGGGCACCGCAATCCAACATGAATTCTCCCTAGACTCTTCAGGTATGAGTCCAACCTGGCCAACACCTGCATTTTGACTGTGTGACCGTCAGAGGACCCACTGAGCTATGCCAGGCTTTTGAAACACCAGAATTTTGAGATGCTCTTTGGAAATTTGTCACAACAGCCATAGAAAATTAATATAGAAAGTAAAATTCGTAGAGCAAAGAAACAGAGATCCAAGATTTGATCTCTTCAGCATGGAATATTATGATGAAACAGATGAGAGCAAGACAAGCAGGTTGATTTGAAGAAAGCTTATTCATTCACTCATCAACTACCAAATATTTTTTGATTACTTTTCACATGGCAGGACTATCTCTATAGGAGCTACAGAAATTAAAACTCCAGTCCCTTGTGTTAAGGAATTTACTCTTTAAGGACTCAGGGCAGACAAGCAAAACAATCAATGCAGTGCAGTGTGCTTCTCAAGTACTATCAAAAGATAGGCGTGAAGTTATGGCAACAAATGCTTTTAGTTTAATTTCTTACCATTTTATCGGTGGTAGACAGAATAATCATCCCAAAAGATGCCTTGATCTAACTCCCACAATCTGTGAAAATATTGTGTTACGTGACAAGGGGAAACTAAAAGTGTGGGAGGAATTAAAGTTACCAGTTGTCCTTAAAATAGATAATTCAGGATTACCCAGGTGGTATCAATGTGTAGACAAGTGTCCTTAAAAATGGAAGAGAGAGGCGGAAGAGTTAAGAGTGATTTGATGTGAAAAGATCATTGCTGGCTTTGAAAATGAGGAAAGGATCTCAAGTCAAGGCATGAGTAGTCTCTAGAAGATGGAAAAGAAAGTGAAATGAAGTCTTTCTTAGAGCCTCCAAAAAAGGAGATAGCCCTGCTGACATTTTAATTTTAGCTAAGAAAGAACCATTGCGGACTTCTGACCTCCAGAACTATTAGATAATTAATTTGTGCTGTTATAACCTAACAAATTCATGGGAATATAACAGCAATAGGAAGCTAATACAAGTGCCTGAATTTCTCTGAAATGAGATGAATTAAAATAAACATAAAGAGGGAGAATGTATTATGGTTGTTTTATTTTAGCTAATATTCAAAAGAGAGTCTTTATACATAGAGAGCTTATTAAAAAAGCAAGTACAAAAAGCAAAAATCATAACAGAAAAAATTGATAAAAATAATTAAACTTCATCAAATAGAACTGTTTCATCAAAAGAAACTGTTAAGAAAATGGGGAAAACCTTTGAGAACAAATATTTACAAACAAAATTCTGTTATAGGACTTATATAAAGAATATGTAGAACACTCACAAATCAATAAGCTAAAAACACACTTAAAATATGGGGAAAATATTTGAGGAAATATTTCAGCAAAGAAGATATGCAGATGGCCACTATGCACATGAAATATGTTTACCATAATTAATCTTTAGGGAAATACAAATTAAAACCACAATGAGATACTGCTTTTTGACTAGAATGGCTAAAATTAAAGTGATTGATAACACTGAGTGCAAGCAAGGATGTGGAAAAACTGTGATTTTCATATATTGCTGTTGTAAATACAAAATAGTATAAACACTTTAAACCATGGTGTGGCAATTTTTAATAAAGTAGGCATCTACTTACCATATGACATAGCAATTCTACTTCTAGATAATTATCCGAGAGAAAGAAAATATATGTCCAAACCAAGGTCTGGGTGTGAATATTTAGTGCAACTATATTCATAGTCAACCAAACTGGAAGTAACCTCTCAATAAATAAAATATGGTCTATCCAGAAAATGAAATACCACTCAGGAATAAAAAAAAAAATGAATCAAAACATGTAACAATATGAGTGACTCTCAAAAACATTATGCTAGGTTAGATAGAAGAAGTTAGATTCAAATGACCACATATGCTCTAATTCCATATGATATTCTAGAAAAGACAAAACTGTAAGGGTGGGTGGCAGATCAGTGGTTGCTAGGATCTGAGGGTTGGAAAGGTAATTGTAAATTGACTGAGGGACCTTTTTGGGATAATAAAATATTAAGTCTAATCTCTCTCAATGAAATAAGGCTTTTAAAATATATTAGGGCAGAATACTCATAAAGATGTAAAGCATTACAACTACTGCTCATGCATTAAAATTTAACTGTAGTGTTTATTTCCCTGTCTGGCCACTTAGTCGATACAAAGCTTTCAAAATAATATTTTTATTATATGTAAGAATCCAGTGATGACTTAAGGTAGTCTGAAAGAAAATCAGGAAATGTTCTCACATCATCTTCATAAAAAAGTGCTTTTGGATGAAAACAGTGTGATACACAGGGAACAGAATATTGAGAATTACAAAATAATTTGCTGAAATGAGTGTAATTTATCCTGCTCAACATTCAGAAATAGACTTATAAAAGGCTTTTTTCACTAAACATTTCCAGACTTGTAAGTGTTCTAAGCTCCTCAGAGAAAAGTACTAAGTAGAGGGTTTTATTATTTCATGAGCCTTGGGCTTGCTTTGACAGTCATTCTAATTGTTCCATTCATAATTGCTGGGATTGCCTCCACGAAGTGCATCTTGTGTGTGTGCATTTGTAAATTCGTTAAAAGCACACGCTTATTTTGGGAAATGCCACTTTAGAGATATGGACATTGAACTTATGAGAAGACAACTATTTGGCCCAAATTAGTTTGTGCCATGTGAGGCACAGAAACTCAGCAGCTTCGGAGCTCTTGGCGAGGCGCCTCCCACGCCTCCCTGGGGCTCTGTCACTCTCCAAGATTACTTACAAGAGAGAGATTTTGAAGATTTTATTTTGTGGACAGTTGTTTTGAGCATACCATTTGGCAAGGAACCTCTTGTTCTACAAAAGGTGCTGAAGATTGTAGTAAGAAAACCATTAAATGAAGAAAGCAAAATTTTATTTTACCCACAAATTCACAAGCGCGGGGCGGGGTGGGGGGATGCATTCCAATTCTTTGTTAATATCATTTAATAGTAGCACACTATATTCTTTTGTAAATGGAGTGTGCATCTCACCATTTTAATAAGGATGTCTGCCTTTTCCCTTGGAGATTTGTGGTCATAGTCAATAGTCATAAACTGTAAAGATGTGACAGGCAGTTTCATCTCATTAAGATGCCACGCAACCAGAATTCCTTAGTCCTCTTTCTTACGTCTGATTTGTGCTGCTCAAATATGACCTTTAAGACCTCGGCTGTCTTGCAAACACATTGCATGTCCCAAGGGCACGTAAATAAGTAGGTCACATGCTAAATATTGTATATTAGGAGTTGCCTTTCAACGTCTATTTCCTTTTTTCTACTGTGGGAAAATTCTCTTTTTCACAAGACATTCTTGGATAAATTCTTGGCACCTGTGTGTGTGTGTGTGTGTGTGTGTGTGTGCACGTGTGTGTGTGTGTGTGTGTGTGTAAGTTCTTGGACTTTAAGAAATGTCTTGAATATATTGTGGGAACACTTAAGGTCATTTGGCATTTCATCAGTCATGAGAATAATTGGTCTCACATTTTTTAAAGTGCAGCTTCCACTCACACTAATTGTGGTATAACCTTAAGCTTATAATCTAGATGTATAAAAGAGCTCTTACATGCTTGAGGTTGTATGTACTGTTTGCAAGTTAAAGCTTATCAATAATTTCTAAATAAAGATAATGACTTTCCATAAAATATCACAACACAAAATAAAATGCATTTAAACTGTATTTTGATCACCCTTGACATTAATAAATTGGTTGCATACACAATACATCTGATAAAGGACTGATAACAAAAATTTACAAGGAACTCACACAACTCAACAAAAAAAAAGCCAATAACCCAATCAAAAAATGGGCAGAAGAGCTCAAAAGGCACTTCCCCAAAGAAGAAAAGCAAATGGCCAACAGATACATGAAAAAATGCTCAAGATCACTTATAATCAAGGAAATGCAAATCAAAACCACTATGAGACACCACCTCACATCTGTGAGGATGGCACACATTAAAAATACAGGCAACAACAAATGCTGGAAAGAATGTGGAGAAAAAGGAACTCTTCTACACTGCTGGTGGGAATGTGAACTGGTCCAACCACTATGGAAAGCTGTATGGCGATTCCTCAAACTGCTAAACATGGAGCTTCCATACGACCCAGCAATCCCACTTTTGGGAATTTACCCAAA
>PVIJ01005060.1:0-108718 GCA_004024925.1 Scalopus aquaticus
TTTCTATAAATTTTATTTTTATTGTAATTCTTATTGTCTTCTTGTTGTTTGGGGCTGTAGAAAGACAAAATTATCTACTGCCAAAATATCTGTTTTGCTAAATGCCATCCAGAGATGGAAAATGTATTACCGTATGCTGCCTTTCCCTACTTCTCTGCTCATGGTAGTTATCACCAATCCATTATAACATTCCTGTCTGCTTAGCCTGGGAGTGAATCTTTCTTTTTTTTTTTTTTTTTTTTTTTTTTTTTTTTTTTTTTTTTTTTTTTTTTTTTTTTTTTTTTTTTTTTTTTTTTTTTTTTTTTTTTTTTTTTTTTTTTTTTTTTTTTTTTTATTATTTTTTTTTTTATTTATTTTTTTATTGTTATTTGTGTCTTTTACATTTTGTATTCCCCTTGGGCAGCCCACCACCAATTCACCCGTGATCCATCTCCATGGTCCCCTGTATTCTCAAAGTAGAACCATTTATTTAGGATTCTCCTTGGCCAAAATATAGAAGAAGAAAAACATAAATGGACTTGATACTTTTGAAATGCAGGACAATTGTTGCTACCTCATTTGTTGACCAGCAGAGATCCCTGCCTTCTTTGGATTTCTTGAGAAAGAAAGCATAACAAATGCTAGCAGAAATACTATGTAAGCTGTAGTAGGTGATTTTATTCACCCTCAAATTCCTACCTTCTATTTTTTAATTTGTGTCTTTTTCAGAAACCAAGCAATTTCTGTCACAATCTGTTCTATTTGCAATTTGGGTGTTCTCAATCCTTAATATAAGGTTCCACTATCTCAGGAAGTAATCCTAAAGTAGAGTTTTACCACCAAGAAGAGTTCCCTTAAATGCTCTGAAGCCTGTGTAATATAACTGTTCTTTGAATTTTAGTTCTATAAATGTACAATTTCTTCTGATTACTTGATTTTAATTTTTAAATTAATAATATGTATTTTTCAAATGATCACTTTTCAGCCACGTTTTCTTAGAAAAAACTAACCATAGCTTTTATGTATCATTTATGCGTATATTGGAAATCATCCATGAAGGGTTAATATACATTTGGAATAAAGCCTCTTAGACTAAGATTAGACTTAGACTGATCTGTCCCAGATTAAATTCAAATATGATTCTGTATAAATGATAGAGACAAAGTAGAACTTAATATTAACTTAATCCAATGGCAACATCATGAAAATTGTTAGAACATGGAGACAAGATTAGAATATAGGGCCTCCCTGGTGGTGCAACAGGTTAAGTCTCAGCACTATGAAGTTATCTGCACAAGTTCAATCCCTGGACAGGGAACTTCCCACATGGCACAGCAGACCTCTCCTGCCTTGTCCAGTGCTCTCCTCAGCAGTGCACTTCAGTAGATCAGCCTGTTCTGCTCTCCACTGTCTGGTGAATCCTCTTAATACCCCCCACACACACACACACTCACACATACCTCTGGTCTATACCCCAACTCTTGTATGCATAATAAATAAATCTTTAAAAAAGCATAGAATATAATTATTTCAAGAATGGAATGCTGTATCAAACTATGCTTTGTCTCTCATCTTCAAGACATGCTTGTTGGATTGAGTTGGATTCTATCAAAAGGGAACGGTACTATGTACTCGAATGCCCTCAGGCATACACACTTTCCCTTGAATCATGCAGGGGGCTGGAATCATATGGCACAATAGTAGAATACTGAACTAAAAAAAATATTACTAATAATAGATTTATAATTTATCATGTGGTTTTAAATATAGTATACGCATTCAGACTTCAAACTATACTGCAAAGCTATAATAATCAGAATAGTTGGTGCTAGAATAAAAACAGGCACACAGACCAATGGAATAGAAGTGAGAGCCCAGAAATAAACCCACATCTGCACGGACAGTTCACCTATGACAAAGGAGCCAAGAATATTCATTGGAGAAAGGAAAGTCTCTTTAACAAATAATGTTGGGAAAACTGGACAGTGACATACAAAAGAATGAAATCAGATCACCATCTCATACATTATCTTAAAATTAACCCAAAATGTATTAAAGACATAAATGTAAGACCTGAAACCATAAGACACATAAAAGGAAAAAAGACAAAACAAGTGGCTTCAGAGGTGACTTTGTGGATTTGTCTCCAAAAGTAAGAGAAATAAAGGAGAATATATGGCCTCCCTGGTGGTGCAATGGGTTATGTGCAGCACTGTGAAGCTAACCAGAGTCACTGCAGCATGAATTTGATCCCCGGCCAGGGAGATTCCCATATGGCGCAGCATACCTTTCCTGCCTCGACCGCTGCTCCCCTCAGCAGTGTACTTCAGTCACTCTGCCTGTTCTGCTCCCCACTCTGTCTCTGATGAATCCTCTCACCACCCCACACCTCTGGCCTGCATCCCAGCTTCTATGCATAAATAATTAAATCTTTAAAAAAAAGAATATAAACAAATGGGACTGTATCAAATTAAAAAGCTTCTGCACTGTGAAAGAAACTAACAGTAAAACATAAGGACAGTGGGAGAAAATGTTTGCACACAATACATCTGACAAGGGGCTGATACACAAGATCTGTAAAGAGCTCATACAACTCATATAAAGAAAACAAATAACAAAAAAAATTAGCAAAATAGATAAATATACTTATTCAAAGAAGACGTACAGATAGCAATAGGCATATTAGAAAAGGCGCATCATCATGGAAATGCACATCAAAACCACAATGAGAAACCATGTCACTTCTATAGGAAAAGCGCATATCAAAAAGAGCAGAAACAAGTGTTGGCAAGAAAGAGGACAAAAATGAACCCTCCTACACTGCTGGTGGGGTATGGACTACTATAGTCCTTATGAAAAACTATATGGGGGTTACTCAGAAATATCAAAATATATCTGCCATGTAATCCAGGAATTCCACTCCTAGGTATCAACTTGAGAATGATGAAAAAAGAAAAAATGAAAGGGATATATGCACTCCTGAGTTTATCGAAAGCCAAGTTATGGAATCAACGTAAGTGCAACAGATAAGTGGATTAAGAAGATATGGTACACTCACACTATGGAATTGTGATAAAGATGAACTCTGCCTTTTGAAACCACGTAGATGGAACTAGAGGGGATAATACTAAGCAAAATAAGTCAGAAGGAGAAAGACAAATATCACATGTTATAAGTTTCACTTATAACTGGAATATAAAGAAATAAAATGTCCATTAAAACCAAACTAAAAACAATAACAAGCCTTAGAAATCTGTCTGTAAAGTTAAGGATACCTGGTAGAAGGGGGAGGATAGCTCTGAAATCTGGTCTTTGTTCTCCATCTTTGAACTTGTTTCTCTGCCCTTCTTTGGTTTTCAAAGGCTAATGCCGTAGTAGATTGCCTCACCTGGGCAGCTCAATAATAAAAGCTTAGTGTTAGTTTTCTAATTGAATTGCCTCACATTTTAATTAATTGGATATTTTATTCCTCTGTTTTAATGTGTATTTGATGTGATTTTCTTCTGCTCTCTGATATATTACCAAAAATGAAGTCTTAAGAAATCTCAATTACAGCTATATTCAAAATTATCACCAAAATGTATCATTTGACCAAATTGAAGCTTCAATTTGAATTTCCTTAGGATGTAAATAGCTTTTAATTCTATTTGTGTCCTTATATTTTAAAAATATAATTATTTGACCTTTGGAAACACTTGGTTTTTGAATGGGTTTTAAAATGCCATGTTATTAATTTAGCATAGTAATGAAATGTAATGCATTATCTCAAAAGAATTTTTATATTTTGTCTCCTTTTTATTTCCTCATCTTATTTTGTTTCTTTTCTTTAATTATTAGCTTCCATTTCCCCTATATTTATTGCTTAACTGGTTGCTATACATATGTGGAACATATTTTATTTTTCAAATAACATTTTTTATAGAATATTAGTCAAGGATGACATAAGGAAAAATTACTTCCTTAATTTTAGATATAAAAAATTTTGATTTAATCTAACTGGTTGGAATAAATGTGGTTATCTTAAACTTAATTTTGATAAAACCTCAATTTTCAGATGTAAACTATGTAAGAAGCAGAAACTGGCTTTCAACTCAGAAAATATGTTTATCATCTCAATTTTTGCAGTAATCATATAGGATAGGAGTTCTTTCTTTGATTTATAGATGAGTAATTTGAAGCTGTAGAAGTCACCTTTTCTCCTTAGTTCACCCATCTAACAAACAGCAGCTTCCAGCTTCAAACAGATTTGTAGGGACAGGCATTTTTGGAAGAAGAGGAAACTGAAAGAAAACCTAGGGAGAATGAATATAAAAATAAAGAGAAAAATTAGCTAAAAAGATAAAATAGGAAAATTGATAAGAAGAAATAAGGTTGAGGGTATTTCAGTCAGTTTACTGAATACTTAACCATTCTTTCATAGACGTTTTCAAACGTGTTAAAAAAGAGAAGGTATACTACGAATTATGTACCTTCCACCCAGTTTTTTTAAGATTTATTTTATTATGCATACAAGAACTGGGGTGTGAGTCAGAAGTGCAGAGGGGTGGGGGGTGAAAGGATTCACCAGAGATAGAGTAGGGAGCAGAACAGGCAGATTGGCTGAAGTACACTGCTGAGGGGAGCAGCGGGCGAAACAGGAGAGGTCTGCTGGGCCATGTGGGACGCTCCCTGACCAGGATTAAACTTGTGCAGCAGTGGCTGCAGATAGCTCTATAGTGTTGAGACTTAACCACTTGGGCCACAAGGGAGGCCTCTGACAACCTATTTTAGTAATTACTAACTTCTGGTTGAATTTTATTTCTTCCACATTCCTCACCATTCCTGAATTAAGTTAAAGAAAATTAAGTTAAAGAAAATATCATACTATCAAATCATTTCATTTCATTCAACAAATGTAATTGTTGCAATATAACTTTTAAAGCATTTTTAAAAGCATAATCCGGGCCTCCCTGGTGGCGCAGCGGTTAAGCACTGCGCTGTGGAGCTGTCGGCAGCGGCGAGGCGAGTTCGACACCCAACCGGGGAGAGTCCCACATGGCTTGGCAGACCTCTCCTGCCTCGCCCGCTGCTCCCCTCAGCAGTGTATTTCTGATCTGCCTGTTCTGCTCCCCGCTCTGTCTCTGGTGAACCCTCTCGCCGCCCCATGCCTCTGGCCTGTACCCCAGCTTGTATGTATAAATAAAAAAAAAATAAAATAAAAATAAAAAAAAAATAAAAGCATAATCCATGTAATTTTCAAACCTAGAAAAATCATTGATATTATAAAATATCTAGTCTGTATTGAAATTTTTCTAATTACATTTCTAATTACATAAATGTGTTTTAATAGTTGTTGAACATTGCTGGAAAAAATCTCAAAAACTTGATAAAATGTTTAATTATTTTTACTGAAAATTGGTTCTAATTATTGCACTACGAAATTATTTTAGTTTCCCATTAACTTCTTACTGTATTCCTCAGAGCAGCTATTCTGAATCATTTTCAATTCTCTTACAAGCCCCCAATCTGAGCCCTCATTGATCATATATTTAGGGACAACTTCATCTTAAACTATGAATTATATGCTAAAGGCATCCACTGACAGTGCCCTAATCTGTTTTCCTTTCTTTCCCTCACCATACCCCACGTACCCAAATATTTCTTTCAGTTGTCTCCCATTTTCTACTTCCATATAGTCTAAGCACATTTGCATAACTTAAATTTAAGTCAAACTCTTCCTCTATGCTCACCATTCCAACATCATTGAGATCTTATGACATCATCAAAATTGCCTCTTTCCCATTTTATTCTTGTGGTGTATGTTTTAAAATGCTCATTTCAATTGTTAAAATTAAAAGAATGGGCAGATGGATACATAGCCAGGTATAAAGAAGAACAAAGAACAAAATTTTTTATTTGTATATAACTTTCTTTTGACCTTCCTTATATTCACAGTGAAATACTACTTTTAAATTTTAAGTTTTCTTATAATGGTAAATAATTCACCACATTATTTAGATCTCTAATCCCGAAGAATCCCTGACTAGCTACTGTTGTCCTCCACAGCCAGTCAGCCATTGAATCTTGCAAAAATCATCCTTTACAACCTTACCCTCATCTCTTCCTTGTATTCCTGCTATCACCATGCACATTGGTGTGTTATATATTTATGCTAACATTAGGACTAACCTCTCCTCACTCCTTTACCTGCTGGTAGATTTCTGATTTCGAACACATCCCATAAATACTAACATGTTAATTTTAATATTATTTTAATCACATAATTCTTTGGTTCTAAATCTTTTTTTTAAGATTTATTTATTTATGCATACAAGAGCTGGGGTGTAGGCCAGAGGTGTTGGGGGATGAGAGGGTTCACCAGAGACAGAGTGGGAGCAGAACAGGTGGTTCACTGAAATACACTGCTCAGGGGAGCTGAAGGGAGCAGCAGGTGAGACAGGAGAGGTCCGGTGCTCCATATGGGTTACTCCCTAGCGGGGGATCAAACTCTGCTGTAGTGGCTACCAATTGCTTCATAGTGCTGAGACTTAATCCCTCAAACTACCAGGGAGGTCCTGGTTCTAAATCTTTAAATGTTTCTGCATTGTGCCCTATGGAATCTGGAGTTACCCTGACATTCAGGGACATTCCCCTGCAAAGTAGGCTGAAGTGACCATTCTAATCTTTCTAGTCTTTTTAATTTTTTTATTGTAATTATGATTTATGTCTTTTACATTATTGTGTATTCGCCATTGGTAATCTTTCTAGTCTTATGGCTGACGCTTCTTCAACAGATTTTCATATCCAAGTAAAATCGGATTATTAGCTATTCCTACTGTAATGCTGACTTGCCTCTGAACCTTGGAACTTCTTCAGCTCCTATCACCCAAACACTTTCTCCTCTTTGTGCACTATTCTACAATTTCCCTATTACAGTGAAGTCTACTCTTAATGTTGGCAATAGATTCTTGGAAACTGTGACTTGAAAAATGCACAATAAAACCAATTTTGCCATCAGCTAATTGATATAAACAAGAGTTCGATCTCTGGGCATAGTTCTGACTTCAAAAATATCAACAAACTCCACACAGATGGGGAGGCACCCAATTGGGAATATGTTTTTTTTTTTTTCTTTTCTCATAACATTGAAAGAAATGACATTATCTAAGAATCTGCTATGCATGGATTCTTATTCATTTTGTCTTTCTTTTTCTGCCTTTAGTCTCCTTCATTCTTCATCACTGATTCCTTTTTTATATTGTAAAACTTCAAATAAGACTATAGCTATTCCCCAGCCTATATGTGATTATCTTAGAATAAAGTGGCCTTCCAAGAGCTCAAGAAGAAAAGTTACTTTAGTCATTTATCAAGACTTAGAGTCTGGATCTTAAACTGAAGAATTAAAGATCAGATCTACTTCCTTAAAGTAAATTCATATTGACTAACTTTAGAGTACTGATGTCTGACAATAAAATGCCATTTGACATTGCCAATTGTAAGGACTTACTGTCCTACAAATTTGAATTCTACAACTGTTTCATTCTCTCCCTGTATAATAAGCTGCAATATACTTGAAGGCCAGAAATCAGAATAAGAGGATGTTATTATGTGATGTTTAAAATACCTCAGGCTCAGATGACATCACTTACCCATGTATATACTTGCCCAATAATACAGAGAGATCAAGTTCATGCCTTTGGGCACCTACCAGCCCTTTTGGACAGTACTTAAATGATGTGAACAGTGTTTATCTGTGTGATTTCTCTTTATTTCCACAACTTACCAACCAATAGTTTTTTCTGTAGAAGCTTCTACTTTTATATATGATACTATCATTCATATGTACAGATCTCAGTCACTGTCTTCTAGGAGACCATGTGTTGGTGTTTTGAAATGATTACCAATTGACATTTCATTCTTAGAAGGCAGACTCATCCTCTTACTTAACAAGATCTGAGAGGATACCTCACTGTAGCTAGCTGTAGGCTGCAGGTATTGATGACATAATCCTTAGAAGCAATTTTTCCCATACAGTAGTTCATCATGATTTTATTATAGAAAATGTCACATTGATTTATAGTTCAATGAACAAATCTCTCATAAAATTATGTGGTCCTTGAGACCACATAGCACTGTATCCTAAGAGAAATTTACTCAGCACCTGATATATTCCAGTTATACCTACCTTGGGAGCTAGGTATAACAGAGTACGTATACTCACATTTTGTGGGACTAATTATGGAATGATTTAACTAACCCAGTAGTTACAGTAAATATATTAAGGAAGATAAAATATATATTTTTTAGTCTAAAATAGTAGTTTTACTTGGAATTGATGTTTTCACAAAACTCTAAAATTTTTTTTTTTAAAGATTTATTTTTTATTTATACATACAAGCTGGGGTACAGGCCAGAGGCTTGGGGCGGCGAGAGGGTTCACCAGATACAGAGTGGGGAGCAGAACAGGCAGATCAGAAATACACTGCTGAGGGGAGCAGCGGGCGAGGCAGGAGAGGTCTGCCAAGCCATGTGGGATTCTCCCTGGCTGGGCGTCAAACTCACGTCGCCACTGCCGACAGCTCCACAGCGCAGCGCTTAACTGCTGCACCACCGGGGAGGCCCCTAAAATGTTTTTTTTTAATTTCCGCTCCTATTTCCTTCCTAATGCCTTCTCTTAAATTTAAATAATTTAGAAATTATTTCTCATGTTTTATTCATGCTTATACTCATGATTCGTGAAAATTAAAGTCAAATAAAATTAAATATATAAAAATGATTTACCTTTTACTGTTTATTACCTACTTGGTTAGAATGTGAATAGTTTTGCTTGGTTCAAATTAATGATTTAAAATTATTGTTACTATGTTAATGTTACTTTCTCCATAATCAGTTTGCTTTTAAATATCAACAATGAAAATAACCAATTGCACATGTAGTGCAAAATTGTAAGACTAACATCAAACTATTAAGAAAGAAAATAGGAAAATGTTTATTACTTTTTTAAAATTGTGTCTGTTGAGATGAATTTGGTTTATATTTGTCTCAAGTAAATCTAATTCAGCAACCTGCTGTATGTATCCTTCCCAAACCTTCTCTCCAACCCAAGGTGAAAATTACAGTCATAATTAAATTTATCTACATTTTTACTCAGAATTTTGATCCCAAATCTCTTAATATATTTATGTAAAATTAACCAAATATGACAAAATTTTTACAGTTGGTGAATATGGAATTTTACAGTTGTTAGTATGGATATTCATTATATTATTTTTTTTTCCTTTTCTGTGTGTTTGGCAATTTTTAAAGGATGAAGTTTTGAAAAGCTGTATATAAATGTTTTATTTTGATATTTAAAATCACTCCTAGTGAGATACTGCTACTGTCAAGTTATTTGCCTTGAAGTATGTGTATTGTAACATGTACTGTCTTTGAAAACTTTATCTTTTTTGTCTTTGAACACTTTATGCCTTCAGTTTTACAAATGTTGAAAGCATTTGATTAAAACATAGCCTAGATTCCTTGGTAGCAGTGATGCAGAACAGACAACCATTCCAGGGCTACGATGATAGAGCACAGCTCTTCCTTTTGAAAACCACCTTTCACGTACCAAGAGTTGGGTGTTGCCAAAAGTCTGTTTGCTGATTGAGCAGCACTGGATTTCATGCTTGCTTCTCTCTTGCGCCTAACAGGGTGAGACCCACATGGTTCCCTCTCCAGCTCTGTAAGGGGCACTGTTGCTGTGATCACTTTACTTGGGAAGCCCTGAGCTCATTTATTCCACCATTTACTACTCTGTCTAGATCCCTTTGCACCTTGGCTTTTGGCATCATGCTAGGGACTGTTACTGGGCTAAGGGCCAAGAAGTCATTTTGGAAAATGCTGAGGAAATGAGAAATTGTGAGCAGACTGAATAGTGAATTCAGTGAAAGACTAAGACTCTGCACTTTCTTTTAGGTCTTCTCCTTGTTCTTTCCTTCCTACCAATTCCTTGAAACATTGGAGTAAAAATTATTTTAGAAAGCAAAGATGCCTATTTGTACAGAGCTGATTTAAACATTTGCTTATGGCAAAACATATGTTTCACAGATCAGAAGGGAAATTGTGTAAATTATGTTTTAGCAAGTTGCCTTATGTCTTCTCAACCCTGGGTGAAAATTATAGCCAAAATCAAATGCTATATTGATACAACTATTACTCTACATACTTAAATATCTGTAAAAATTAAAATATTCATAATGTAAAACTATACCTTACTTAATAATATCTAGTGGGCACAATATAGTATATATAAATTTTCATATAATGGACACTTGTACTTAGGCTGAAAAAGATTAAGGACCAAAAAGTACTTATTCTTAATACCAGTCTTTTTTTTTTTTTTCTGCAATCCATTTAGCACATTGCTTTTACAGATGCAAAGACGTATCCCCTAAGTGATCATTTCCTTTTATTTCTGTTACTCAAGTCTTAAAATTTTCTAGTTGTACTGAATTTTATTGTAAATACAGCTATTACAGAGCCCCATTGATTTTTTTTTTTTAATTTGTACTCTAGGTTTTTTTTTTTTCTTTTTTTCCTGCTAAGAAAAGAAGTCCTCTTGTCTCTATGCAGGCAATTGCCAAGAAAGTACAGTCCTTTCAAATGGTGCTTAGTATTTTTTTAAAGATTTATTTACTTATGCATACAAGCTGGGGTACAGGCCAGAGGCATGGGGCGGCAAGAGGGTTCACCAGAGACAGAGTGAGGAGCAGAACAGGCAGATCAACAGAAGTACACTGCTGAGGGGAGCAGCGGGGGAGGCAGGAGAGGTCTGCCGTGCCATGTGGGAATCTCCCCGGCCAGGCATCAAACTCATGTCGCCACTGCTGACAGTTCCACATCGCAGCGCTTAACCACTGCGCCATCAGGGAGGCCCAAGTGCTTAGTATTTTAAAGCATAAGAGGTATAATATTCAATTTCTCCATTTTGAGGATGATAAGTACAGTTCTGTGACTACAGAACATTAACTAACCCAAGGTATACTTACATTTCACTAAGTATCTAGGTCATATAAAAGTATATTGTTAATGACTTTGTTTCTTAATAGCTTGGAAAGGGAAAAACAGTGTAGGGTTCCAAATAAAAATACTGAGAAACATTAAACCTATTTCTAAGGAAATGCAAGTATTCAGTGTCCAGCATTGTTATGAATATTTTCTGTCTAATCTATTACTGATTTTCAACTTTTCACTTCCCATCTTTCATATCACTGGTTTCTACCTCACTTTTTTTTTTTTTTGTATTTAGGTGCATTTATAAATGTGAGCATTATAATAAAATTAATAATGGGACTTCATAACTTTCAGGTAATATGACTCCTTAGAATTTGGATATTTCCAATATGAATATTGCTACTAGTCATATTCCCCAAGATATTTTGGGCAGAAATTTTCTACTTCAGGATTTATATGGCTCTTCAAATCAAATATAAATGAGTTAAATTTTCAAATTTCTTCATAATCTGTATAAATTCTTTCAAAAATGTATTACATGTTTGCAAACATAATGATCTTTATGGTTAAATTTATATTAGTTAATAAAGATTAAATATTGCTGTCATCTTTATTTTAAGCTTTGCTTAATCTGTCTTTGCAATGCTAGTTTTCCACCTTGGACAACCAAACATATTAAGTATTCATTATTTAAAGCTTGCCTTTGAAACACTGTTTGTCTATATCGCTCTATTATGTACCCACCCCTAATGACCATGTACATACAGAGATGCTGTTTTTCTTTCTCTGAATTACTATTACAGTATATTAATACCTGTGTACTTTCTTGAATGGCCTTACATTATGACTATGAACTTACAAATTCATTATCAGTATTTATATTGTTTTATCTCAGCATGACCTCCAGTGTTTGGGTCACTTCAGTAAAATTCACTGCCATGAGAAAAATAAGTAAAAACAAACATCTTTGAGTCAGCTTCTCAAAAACTACTAAAAAGTGCAGTTTCACTAGAATGTTAGAAACAACCTGGAACATATTTCTAAAAAGTTCCTAAGTCTCATGTTGCTGATGAGTGCATTTTTTTATTTGCTTTTTCAATTTAAAACCAAGAAAAAAACAGTGACTAAGGACGAAGCAAGAGGAGAATTTAAGTAGTACATGATGGCATGGTACTTTAATGAAATTATTTAATGTAACTAGTTTCTGTATTGACTTATACAATCAATTGATGTGCCTTTTTGAAAAGCCTTACATTAATTAGGTATTTAGTTTTTGATTTTATATATAAAATAAAATATTTTATGAATTTTTTTTATAAAATAAAAAATAGTCATTGTGGTCTTTTCTGTAGCACTGTGATTTAGAAAAATAACCAGGAATGTAATACCTTCAGGTAGATTTGGGCATACCTCATTTTTCATTCTTTTTCCTATACAGGAACATAATCCACAATAAAAAAAAATTAAAATAAGAGCTGTTTTTATTTCACCATTTTCACACAGCTGAAATTTTCTGTAGACTTTAATTTTCAACATATCAAGCAAGAGAGCAGGGAACCAGAAGTCTTGATAAGTCCTCTGACTCAATTGACATCAGATAAGCTTGTCAAAGATATGTAATCTGGTCTCCTGGACTCTGATTCAGTGTTTTATCTGTCATGCAAGAGAGACTTATTTGTTCTACCTTTGTTGTGCTGGAATCATCCATTGGCTGAGTGACTTCAATTACTTTTTACAAACAAAAACCTTTCTTTATCCTGGTAATGTGCTTTTGTTCATTCCCAAAGTCTCAGGTAATTTGTTACATGAGACTACAGCAAATTGAAAATAAATTCTTTAGATATGCTGATTAATTTCTTAAAGAATATCATCTGGTATGATAGTGCTTATTTAAAAGACTTATTTTCTAATTTAAAAGAAAGTTAATTTTAAAAGAAAGTTAATGCCAGGATGCTCCAAACATGTATTTTTGTTTATTATCAATTAATTAATTTAAAATGAAGTAATATTAGGATACTCAGATATTGCCACCATAGTGCACTCCCCACCAAAATCACCCTTAGTCCCTGGCCATATTTTTAAGTTATTTTGTAAAGTTTGTAATATAGGCATTTTCTTTTCTTTATCTCAAAGCCCATATATCATCACACCATTCATTAGTGAATGATAAATGCATTAATTAATTGTGGATGTGACTTGAAGGCTTTTTACGTATTTAATGCTATAATGAACATTCACAAGACAATAGTAAGGTTATTATCTATAGTTTCTCCTTTCTTGTCATCTCATACTTTTTATAAATAAAAAAGGATTATGCAAAGTCACTAGAATGATTGAAATTCTTCTTTCTAGAGAAAAATCTATTTGAAGTTATTTCACAGGTAGTTTGAAGAATGTTATCAACTTGTATAATTTGTGCATGATCCCTTATTATATTTTAATGTCTTGTTAGAGTAAAAAAGATTTAATGTCTAATCTATGATTTTGCTCACTTTCTAATGTATTCACAATGTAGCCACTACATATCTGGAATGTTGTTGCCATATGTCTATTCCCAGGTCGTTCCCTTCCCTCTCATTTCGTAATGATTTTGTTCCTTGACCTCTTATAACGTTCCAACACTAATCCTTTCTCAATTCCTACCAAATTCAGTAAACATTTATGAGATCCTCCTAAAGACAAGTTCTTTGCCCTTCCCCCATGATCTTTCTTTCCGTATTTCAGTCAATGACTCCCAGTCTTATCCTTAATTATTACAGCGAATAACTGAAAATTCTGTATAACCTTTATTTATGTGTCCTAAAGAGACAAGCACCTAATTTCACTTCTGTATGATTTCCTCTGGTGGCTGCTAAGTATCCAATATTCCTTTATTACATTTTGTTCAACTTCTATGTCATGGAAATTTTCAAAACTAGAACAAAATAATGTATGGAATCCTCATGTACAATAAGCCTTTCTTAATAAGTATCAATTCACTGCCAATTTTGTTTATTATAATATTGAATAAATACAAGATAGCATATCATTTCATCCTATTATATTTAAAAAATTTGATATATACTAATATATTAATAATACTTCCTATTGATTTGTCCTTTAAACCTAGCAAGACCTCAGATCTGTTGGCCCTACTTCCACTTCACTGCCTCACATATCCATGACCTCTTCTCTCCTCTATATAGTTTCAGTCCCATAGCCAGTCATTTCAGTCACTCCACATTGCATTCACCCTCAATCCTACTTCCTTCTCTCTCTGTTATATTCTCATGACAATACCTCCATGGTTAAATCAAACACTTTGCCTGCTCCAGGCCTATGCCCCTGCAGCTAAACAAAGTTGCAACAGAACCCACAATAACATTGGCTGGTCTCATTTTAAGTTGGTGACTGGTGAGTCCTTAATGCTGCCTATTCACCATATTATACTTCAGTAGTCTATTCCCTTTCCCACATTCTAGATGACTAGTTAATACCCCTTTCTTCCTTCCACTAACGTTCTCCCATACTCCAAGGTCTTTCAGTTGAAAACTTGGCTTTCCAGTTCACTGAGAAAATCTGCACATCCAGAGGAGAACTCACTGCTGTACTGCCACTGCCACCTCTTCCCATCTACCAGCATCTCATCCTAATACTTGGTCTTCAGATTTGATATTATGGATGATCTTTTACTGGTCTTTATTCTCTGTGCTCTAATTAGTCAACTTTTGTACTAGATTCTATCTTGTATTGCCTACTCAGACATTGTTCTAGAAATTCTCTCCTCCATGCCACCTCCCACCATCTCTCTCATCATTAATTTTCTTTCTTTACTGGAGCATTTCATTATTGTACAGACATGCTGCTATTATTCTGACCTTAAAAGACAAAAATACAAGTTGGCCCAGTTTTACCCATAGCAATTGTCATTATTTTGCTTTTAATTGAATCCAGATTATTCCAGAAGAGTCACTTGTGCCTGCTATTTCTAGTACCTGCCCTCCCATTCCCTCTTAAGTATCTATCAATAAGATTTTTTTCTCTTACTTTCCTCTAAAAGTACTTGTGGAAGCCATCAATAATCTGTTCATTGCTAAATTCAGTGAATTCTTACCCCTCACATTATTTGACCCATTAGGATATAACCTTCTTGAACACTCCCTCCTTCTTGATACACTGTCTTGGTTTCTAAGATGCCACCTCCTCTTAGTTTCCTCAGTCTCCTTTGCTAGCACAATGTTTTGTCCCAGGTATACTCTTTTGTCTTCTTTTCTTTTTATCCACTCTCCTTTGATGACTTGAATTTGATTGTTAAACTAATCACTGGCACCTGATTGACATCTCTGGACAAGACCTCTTTATTCAGCACTCTACTTGGATATCTAGGCGCCTCAAATCTAGCTCGCCATATTAATCTCCTAAAATTTAGATGTACTTTTCCCTTTCTCAAGTGATGAGAACTCAGTCCTTCAGGTTGGTGAGGCAAAAAAAAAATGTTAAGAATCCTACTCCTTTCCCCACTTTTTTCTTGCATCCCACATTTAGTCTGTTCAGATCAGAGATTCAGTATCTGACCATTTCTCTTCATCACTGATGACGACCAGGCCCAGGACCAGCCTGCTCATAATCACCATCACCACCTGTTTGAATGGCTGCACTCTATCTGGCCCTTTTGTTTCCAACTGGCTCTCGCCATTAAATTTTTTCTCAATTCAGTAGCCAGGCAATCTTTTTCAAACATAAATCTGATTACATATCATTAACTCAACTTACAAAGCTCTAACAGGTCACAATCTTTAGGAAAATAACATGGAGAGCTTCTTAATACCTTCAAAACATTGTGATCATTCTATCCCTATTTTATTTCACTTCTGCTTTCTCCTTGTTGTTTGTTGACCATGCAAGCTATGCTCCTAACATAGAGCCTTTGCACTGCAGGTTCCCTCTGTCTGGAACACATTTCCTCCTGGTATCCACTTTGATAACTCCATCAATTTCTTTTATATGTCTTTGCTTAAGGCACAGTTTTGAAAAGAGGCCTATTCTGAAATCCCAAACCCCTTCTTCTTCATTTCCAAGGATTCATGATCCACTTTATTTTGATCTTTTTTTTCAACAATAAACTTACCGTCTTGTAACTTATTGCCTAACTTACCTATGTATTATGTTTTTTGCTTATGGTATCTTGCTCCACTAGAATGTAAGTTTCACAAGAGACAAGGATTCCGGTCTCCTTTTCTGGAGTAAACAGGTGGTCTTCAGTGATTTACCTTTTTCTGCACTATTTCACTCCCATTGCTTTTTAGAGTCAATACTAGTTTTGCTTCTAACAGTTAACTGGACTTTCTCCTGTTAAAGGGCTGTTCTTTAGGATATTTGTCTCTGCATTTACCTTCCTTATTAACATCAGTTTTTTTGACCTTTTTATTGCCAAGCTAATTGAGGCATGTGTATTTAATTTTCTGACCTTCAAGTCTTCTTATATTCTTTCTTACATGTGTCCCTTTCCTATTTTTATTTCTATTTCTAGATTTTTTTTTTCTATCTCATTCCCTCAAGATTTTTATTCTTAACAAATGCTTAAAGAAATGTTGCTTTTCCCTGGAAATGTTTCCCATGAAAAATTCTAGCACCGATTTCCACTGTCCATCTACCTGTCCCATCCATCTACCCTGTGGGCAATCCATGATTAGGATTTGCCTTATACTGAACATCCTCCTGAAATGTAGGCTGTCTTTGAAATAGCTGAGTGTTACAAATTTGCCTATAGTCACTCATTTATTTTTCATATAGCTTTTAATCTTCTGTTTTAGAAAACTGCAAGTATTTGTGTGTAGATGTATATGCATTATGTATTTACTTTCTCTCTTTATTTTTTTTTTTTTTTTACTGAAAGCAATTTCTGAATCCCTACTGAATATCAAGACTTGTGTCATGATCTTATCTTTAACAGGTCATTGCTTTAGTGATGGATGTATTTACAGATGTGGACATTTTCAAAGAAATAGTGGAGGCATCAACTCGTGGTGTATCTGTGTACATTCTGCTCGATGAGTTCAACTTTAATCATTTTCTAACTATGACTGAAAAACAGGGTTGTCAAGTTCAGCGTCTCAGGGTGAGAATTGCATGTTTTTGTTTTTAAGCGTTTTGTGTACTATTTTTATCTCAGTCAAATTTAAGGCATGTTAAGCTATATATTCAAATTTAAAATAAAAAAGTAATATATGTAAGGTGCTATAATGATTGATTACAGAAGTATCCACTTGTACTTTTCAGAATGTGACTGAAAACACACTATTACTGAAAATTCACTATTACTGTAGTTCATCACTTTGTGGTAGAACATTTAAGTTTTTGAGTTTAAGTTGCCTCAATTCGGCATGCCAAAACTTGAAACCACTGACTTGACTCGAGAAATTTACTTAACTTTTTAAAAGAAGGGTGGATTTTAATTTTACTTGTTTTGGCTTCAGGCTTCTATAACCTGAAAGAGTTTCTTGCAGTAGGATCCTAAGTGATTTATGAAACCATCTGTTTAAATGTAAGGTAATATTTGTTATTTAAGTTTAGTTAAATATAAATTTTAAGTGACAATTTTCCTTAAGTATTTCTTTTCTTTGGTAAATTTTAAAATTTGCTTTTCACTCCTGATTTGTTATATGTTTAAAAATTTATTTCAATTATACTATTTTGATACTAGGGTTTTATATTGACATTTTATTTTTCAAACTATCTCCTTTCTAGCCATATTTTTTACTTATGTTTACATATAATTCTAGAATATTCGTGTGCGGACAGTAAAGGGCCAAGATTATCTTTCAAAAACAGGAGCAAAATTTCATGGAAAACTGGAACAGAAATTTTTGTTAATTGACTGCCATAAAGTGATGTATGGTTCCTACAGGTAAGACCATTGTTTTTACCTCCAGTGCTATTGATTTTTATCAAATTGATTATTTTCTGAATTTAATGTAATCTGTTTATTCTTAAAAATAAAAAGGAAAGATCATTTACATGGAAGCTTGGAGATCTGGGTTTTACTCGTGATTATACCTCTCGAAAACATTAAGACATTAAGAATGTTAGCAAGTAGACTGAAGGTGCCTCAGTACCCTCAAATCTGCACACTTTAAATGGGTCCTGCCATCTGCCACATAAAGACAAAGCTTACTCTCAGTATGAAAGAACTTTAATAGGATAGTGTGCATAGAGACAGAAGAGAAGAAAGGATATTTTTCCAATAAAATACCGAAATTACCCATCACCTTTTGGTTAAATGTCCAGTCAAACAGGGTTGGCCCAAAAGCGGGCCAGTGAGCCCCCAAAACATGCCACAAATCTAAGGTACTTTCTAGCAGGGAGCCATTGGGAAGGGCCAGAAGGAGGTCAGCAAGTCTGGAGGAAAGGAACAAAATCGATGTATAAATCAAGTTAAAGGTTGCCGTTGTCAGCCTCCCCACATGTCCCTCACATCTCTTCCAAATGTCTCTCTGTGTCTTGATTCCCTGTGTCTCTTTTCATGTCCCCAAGTCCCTGGTACAATTCAGGGTGGGGAAGCAGCATGCCCTCCTTCATGTGTCTCTCTGCTCCATATGTCTCCTCTAAGTCTTCTTAGTTTATTCTTGACATTAAGCTCCACTCTTCATTAGTCAGGGCAGGGAACATGGAACCTCCCCTTTTTCTGGTGAACCTCTGTACCAGGCACATAACAAAAATTCTTTGGATTTCAAGTTCTTCTTTCCTAAAATGAAGGCGTTGACTGATATCTCAGTTTCCTTATAACTCTGTGATCGGAAAAGTGTTTTTGCTTCTCATGAAAACAGTACACAGTGTGGACTTGATAACAATTGTCCATAAAAAGAGAAGCTATTTGTCACATTATATAAACTGTCAAATGGAGTTTTCTTCTTATTATTAAAAATTTGATAATTATCACAGTCACTGTAGCACCACCAAAAAGGAATTCAAGAGTCTGGCTGTTAAAAATGCCATGGATGACACTAGAAAAAGTTACTAGGCCCAGATTCCACTCCCTAGAACCTTTCTAATTTATTACTGGTGTAATATATACTCTGTTCTGGTTTGGCTCTTTTACCTATTTCATATCCAGTCTTTTACGACTAATCCACAAGGCGGTATTTTTATCTACATTTTACAAACGTTGATGCTGAAGTTCTTGAAAGTGACTTGTCTAAATCCCCCTAGCTAAGGGCCAGAGACAGTCCAGGTCGGGGTGACTGCAAAGAATAATCCTTTATGGATTGCTACCGTAAAATCTGGACGTGAGTCCTGAATGAAATACAGAGTGAGATGATATCAAGAGGAAGGTGAAACAGCACCAAACACATGTAAAATGCCAGGTTACCTGAACAGAGGAGACTCATAACCAAGGACTGTGGGAAGAAGACAGGAGAATGGTAGATATAAACAGAATATTATGAGGGAAATTTTGACCTCTCAGAAACCTAAAGGTCACAAGAGGAGGCAGCATGTTACAGTGGATGATGTGGACAAATTGCTTAACTTTTTGTACTTTAGTTTGCTTCTCTGTGAAATGAGGATAATCATAGCACATATCTCAAGTTGCTGTTGTGAGGACTAAATGAGTTAATGCATCCTGAGCCCTAATGTTAACTATGATTTTAGGCCATGCTTTAACTGCTTTTATCTGCTTACATCCTCTTTTGAAAATGCTGTTTGGCATTCCAAAGGAAAACTTGTTAAGAGCAGAAATTACAACTAGTGATTGAAATTAATGAGTCCTTTTAAAGACTCATTAAATGTGCATATACTTGTTCAGACCCACTTGGTTTTAGTGGGTTTTTAATTGAAATGTTAATTAAAATTGGGAGTTTATTTGACTTATAGAATGGTGCATATTATTTATCCTCATCATAATTAATGCTTTCTATCTTTATTATGTAACTTGGTTTTTATCAATAGTATATTCACCTCAACTATGTTTTGCTATCTACTAGATATTAATAGGTGCTATATGTTGAGGTGACTGTAGCTGAATTACTTTAGAATTGAATTTTGGAAAAAAAACAACAGCAACAAAAACTCTTTATCTATATCATAAGCCAGAGACAAAATTGAAGTTGCTATTTGGGAGTTAATATGGAATGCCTCAGACCACGGATGATAAATAGTCATCAAAAATTTTATGAAACAACTTCCATTCTCTTTATTATTTCATGTTAATTTTACATATACTTCTTTAAAGAATTAGTGGATGTCAGCTGTTGTCATTCTTTTCTGATTAGTTATCATGCACTTTTTCTATTGCTAATAAAATTCTAACTGCATCTTGTGGAATAGTTGTAAACCAATCTTTGCAGAAACTGAATAAACTTTTACTTCCCATGGTTAAAAACAACCTTAGTCACTCATATTCTAGCCATTGATTTTCTCATAGAGAAATTTAAGATGCTATCCTCCTAAATCAAATTATTTGCCATATAAATCTTCATGTTCTAAACTCTCAGGATTTCCAGAGAGGACTGGCATCTGTACTCACCATAGTCACACATCATGTGACAACTCACTCATTATGGTAATCGTTTATCAGGAAAACACAACAGGTGTTTTGTCATACTAACATTGATGATATACAAAACCTAATGTACTCTTAATCAATGTGTGAAAATCAAATTGTAAATTGAACCCTCTAATTTGAGAGATATTTAGTAAGGGAGATATTTAGTAATCCACAAATTGGCTGAGAAAGAATTTTCTAAACCTTCTTATGATCTCCATGTAAGCTATTTTCAAAAAAAGTACAATGTTTAATGTTTTGATTTTTTAATCATGTAGCTTTATTATCTGTCCAAACAAAAAAAAAATAAAATTTCCATAAACAAAAGAAACAAAAAATCAAAAACAAGTTCCACTAAATTTGTTGCATCCATGGTGCTGTCTTTGATCAGACTTAATGATCATTGCATTTAGACATAAACACTCAGCCAGTTTCTGTCATCACTTTCACTCTATGGATGTCATTTTAGTACCCTGAGCCAAGAACTCAGAGTTTTTGAGCCACTTTTTTACACATGAATTCATAACCACCCACTGAGCATCATTAGTATGTGACAGTGTGCTTGGAGGGGGTGAGAATAGTAAGTTAATTTTTATTCAAGTAGATATATTACATTTTTCTAAAAATCAATTATTATTAAAAGATATGCACTACAAAGCATTTGTTTTTGTTCTCCATTTCTATCCAGCCCTGGTTCCTGCCCTCCAGATTCAATTATTTGATTATTTTTGCTATTTCTTCTGACATCTACTCCATTTCTTAAACAATGTTTTTATACTGCTGTCTCTTGTTTCATCATTTTTAGATAGTATCTCTTGACTTTAATTATAGTTATTGAGGAGTTACATTTCTTTTCAATTTTTGTTAAGCAAATATTTTGAATATTTGCTACTTGCACCATTTTCTAATGTTCATTCATTACTTATCAGTGTATTATTTTTCTTAATTTCTTTGAAGATATTGATTATAGTTTATGTGAATGTTCATAACTATTCTTTGTGCATTCTCTGTGTCTTCAAGTTCCAGTTTTCAAGTCTGTTTTTCATCTAAGCTACCAAACTATAAGGTGTCTTCAACTTTCTTCAAATGCCTGCTGATCTTTCACTATATGTTGATACTTAAGAATGGGATTCTATAAAATGGAGTGAAAATTATGTGGGAAATACTTATCAACAGTTGGTTTTAGAGCAGAGTGACTTGACTGGGATCCTGAAAATTTTACAGTTTAAAGATCACTAAATGTCAATATGAATAAATCTTTTATGAGAAGCTGTTCAGCATTTCCAAAGAATAATCTCTGAATTGAATGTACCCAGTTGAATGTCTTTTCTTTCACCTGAGACTATATTAGGATATTTTCTGATTTACCAAAGTGGGAGAAACTTTTCTAATTGCCACACATTCACTGGTGTCATTCTTTTTTCAGTTTCCTAAGCTCAACACTGGCAGGGTTTTTTTTGTTTTGTTTTGTTTTGTTTTTTTTTTAACAAACAAACAACTATAAACATTCCTTATGACATGCAGATCTGCCAATTCTTTCTTCTTGTTATTGGCTCATAATTTTTACTCATCATTACAATTTTTATTCTGCCCTTCTTTCATAACACCTTATTATAGCTACTTTACTTTATAGGAAATTCAGTTATCTTTCAAGTCTGTATGTCAAGTAGCTACTAGAAAAAAAATGATTCCTCAAATATTTTTATTATAATTTATCCAAATGTGGTAACAAATCCTACACAAAACACTTCCAAGATTTTTTCCCACTAGTTCATCAGTTTCTTATATAACTTCTTTATGTCAGCTAAATACAATTTGTTTTCTGTGTTCAACCCAAATATGGCTTTCCTTGCCTCCTTCCTATTTCCATGTTTCTTCTTCCACACAAATTGCCCTCTCCTGTCCCTCATCTCTGAATTTCTGGGGATCTAAACTCTCAAAAACATTGCTAAATCCCACTTTCTCTAAAGATTTTTTTCATATTCTATAGCTGACCGTTCTTTAATTTGCTGTTTCTACCATATTTTATGTTGATATCGTCAGCTGAAATGAAAATGCCTTTAATGATTCATTTTGTACCCCCCTTTTTTTTTAAAACCAGCCTGAGGGCCGCTCATCTGTACATGAAGGGAACCAAGTAAATGGTCTTTCCACAGCATGAGCTCAGTCAGCAGGCTAGATAAGTTAAGCATATTAGAATAACAAATATCTAAGTTATACAGTGTTGTGTATGGTATTTTCTATAAATTATTACTGCACACATTCTTTTACTATTTTCTTCTGACTTTGTTATTGTCTCCCCTGTGTAAACAGAGAGCTGCTTCATAGAGAATGTCTCTTTTTCTTTTGTGTTAATCTTTTTGTATCAGATTTATTATTGACACCTACATACTAGCAATTACTTCTTTAGCTCAGTGACTTTATATGTTGTCTAGATTTATTGAGATTTTTTAAAATGAGATTTGATATTTTATATGAAATTTCAAGTCAACTGTCACCTGTAAACTCTAGGAAAGAGATTGAAGTTCCATGAAGTACTTTAATATAGTTGTGAACCTTAATTTCCTAGAATTTGTATTTTATACTAAAAACTTTAATTGACATTTTGACTGGTATGGTTTATGAGAATTAAATTTACTCGTCCTGTGTATACTAGATGAATGAGTATGCCCTTTAGTGACTATGGCTGATACCCACAAATTCTCTCTTTTTTATGACAGCCGACCTCCAAAATTACACTAAGTCACAGAGGTAAAATACATATATTAAATAATCACAGACCTATCTTGTATTGACATGTTGGAGCTATAAGAAATTGTAACAATTATGCCATCCATGTTCTCTTTTTTGACATGAGAAAACTGAGGCTCACGTTCATGTGGCAGTATAACCAGAGTCAGATCTCTCAACTTTTTCTCCAGTGTTAGCTTCCCTAACCACTGCCAGAATGTTATATATGAAATATAATCATTGTTTACCCCATAAAATGTTTATAGCCAGAAATGCAAAATGCAATGCATCCTTTTATTTGGACTCCTGGACAGTACGGCAATAAGTTAGGGGTATGTTCAAAGCCAGAACTTGAGATGCTTTGTTATTTAAAATCAAATATGGGGATGAGAGAACATATCTATTGCAAACACATAATAACTGAAGATCTTCTAAATTAGAATAATCAAGGAAAAAACAAAAATAAACTTTCACCAATATTAAATAATGTTTTTCCTAGTAGAATTATATGTCATCATTAATCTTTTAGCTTAGCAAAATTAATTTCTTCTAATTCTGATTTTTTTTTCCAGCTATATGTGGTCATTTGAAAAAGTTCACCTCAGCATGGTTCAGATAATCACAGGACAACTTGTTGAGTCCTTTGATGAAGAATTTAGAACTCTCTATGCCAGATCCTGTGTCCCCAGTTCGTTCGCTCAGGAAGAATCAGCAAGGGTAAAGCATGGTAAAACACTCTGGGAAAATGGCAATTACCAGCGTTCAGTTTCTTCATTAGCTTCTGTTTCCAGCCAAAGAAACCTTTTTTCTAGACAAGATATCAGTCACAAACTAGATTCTAAGTACTTCAAAAACAGAGGGATGTACGCTCTAAATGAACACGACAAATATGGCATAAGAAATCATGGATACAAACCGCATTTTGTTCCAAATTTTAATGGTCCAAATCCAGTTCGTCAGCATCAGCCCAATCAGCTAAATGAGAATTGGAAGAGGCATAGTTATGCCGGGGAAAAGACAGAGACAGCACCATACCTGATGCTTAACAGGGCTCTGAATAGAAACATTAATCCTCCTGGTAATTGGAAAAGGCCTTCAGATAGTCTCAGCGTGGCGTCCTCAACACGGGGAGGCTATGTAAGTCACCATAACACACCCGCCCAGAGTTTTGCTGACCGGCTTGCCCAGAGAAAAACAACAAACCTTGCAGAGAGAAATTCAAATATGCGGAGATCCTTTAACGGAACAGATAATCATATTCGCTTTTTGCAACAACGAATGCCAACCCTTGAACACACCACCAAGTCATTCTTGCGTAACTGGAGAATTGAATCCTACTTGAATGATTCAGAAGCAGCGCCTGAAGCAAATGGATCTGCTCTAGGTGACCGGTTTGACAGCTACGATGGGAATGAGAATTTGAAAGCCAGTGCCCTCTATAATCATTCTCGACTCCGTTCTTCTTTTGTATTTAAACCAACTTTACCTGAGCAGCAGGAAGTGAACAGCTGTACAACTGGTTCCTCAAATTCAACTGTCATTGGTTCCCAGGGAAGTGATACACCGAAAGAGCCTCCAGACACCCCTGCAACTGTACAGCAATTGGCAGATAAGCCCTTGCCAGAGTCCATCCCCAATGAACCATCTCCATCAGAGGCACCAGAAATGCACAATTTGCAGGTTCCTGAAAACCACTCCACAGTGGTAAACCAAACTACAAATGGCCACGCAGAGACAGACAACTATTTGTACTCAACCTTGGGTGTAAATAAGCAAACAGAAAACCTGAAGAATCAGCAAAATGAGAACCTGCTTAAAAGGCGAAGTTTCCCATACTTTGACCATTCAAAAGCTAATTTAGATCACGGAAATAATAAGCATTATGTCTATAGTACACTTACAAGGAATCGAATTAGACAACCAGAAAAACCCAAAGAGGATTTGCTGAAAAGTTCCAAAAGCATGCACAACGTGGCCCACAGCGTGGAAGAGGAGGGGGAAGATATAAAGAGAGATCCTCCAGGTGGCACTGCTACCAAGTCAATTTCCATTGCTGCTTTGCATGATGTGAATAAAGAGGAACCTAACAAAGAACTCACTTCAAAGAAGGAAGTTAAAGGTTCCCCAAGTTTTTTGAAAAGGGGATCTCAGAAGCTAAGGTCATTACTTAGCCTTACCCCTGAAAAGAAAGAAAGTCTATCCAAAAATAAGGGGCCTGCCTTTTATAAAATGTGTAGTAGTTCTGACACTTTGGTTTCGGAGACTGAAGAGAATCCAAAACCAAAAAAATCGGAACCCAAAATTGATGCTTCTCCTAGACGAAAGCGTTCTTCCTCATCAAACTCACAGGGTAGCATTCACAAGAGTAAAGAGGATGTAACAGTCAGCTCATCTCAGGAGAGGAGCTCTCCATGTGATGAAGGTAATAAAATAATCCCATCACCAGGGGCAGCAGAAAGAAAGTTCTTGGAAAGGGCAGGAGATGCCTCTGCCCCACGGTTTAACACTGAACAGATCCAATATCGAGATTCAAAGGAAATTAATGCAAGTGTTGCTCCTGGAAGAAAACCACCTTCTCCAAGACCCAAATCCAGTGAGCTTCTAAGATCTCAGTCAACTGACCGTCGTGTTTACAGTCGTTTTGAGCCATTTTGTAAGATTGAGAGCTCTGTTCAGCCAACAAGCCACCTGCCAAATTCCAGCATACACCGCCCAGAAATAAAACCCACAACTATGGGCAACAGTTACGGCAGGTCCAGCCCAATGCTTAATTACAATACTGGTGTTTACTCATATCAGCCAAATGAAAACAAGTTTCGAGGATTTATGCAGAAATTCGGAAACTTCATAAGCAAAAATAAATGAAATACTGTAATTTCAGAAAGATTTTAAAATACAGAATGAATGTGGCTATACTTGTCCAAAGAACATGAACAATATAGACTTTTTTTTTGTAACATTCCAATCAGTTTATATAGGGGTGACTTGGGATGATGTATGTGTTTACCAGTATACTGATGTACAGTAAAGTTCTTTTTCTGTGATAAAGTTAGTTGTCCTTATTTACACTACAGATGTATATCTCTTATAAACATAAGATTTTTAAATGATAATGGTAAAAAATGATTAAACTGTATTTTTTAGACTGAAATCTATAAGTCTTAAGTAGAAACATTAGAGGGGAGGGGTGTATGGATTTCAACCATTTTTTCCAAAGTCTTTACTTTTAAAAAAGGATCATACTACTATCCATGGCTCTTTATCAGAATGTTTATGGGAATTTTTTATATCCTTAAAAGAAAATAGGACAAAACATTTTTTGTCTCTACTTACCTTTAAATTTTACAAGATAACATGTTATATTTAATTAATATTTTATTTTCTTGTGGCACATTACAACTGGTTGGGTAACAAACAATACAACTTAAACTACAATTCCATACATTTTTAATTTTGTTGAGTTGTTGGCAGAGTATCAGCTTCATGTAGTACACAAGTGCATCATAGATATTGATTATCCTAATCTGTTGAAAATCATCCAGAATGTGCTTCTTAGCACACCTTCCAGCAATCTTGAACATCACTCATCCATCTGCTGCTGGTCTTTGCAATCGTTCCTTAACTTTAAATTTAAAGCAGTCAGGAGGAACTTGGAAAACTTGGAATAGTCTCCTCCTCTTAATATAAAAAAATTTAGAAATGTAAATTGTGCACAAATTTTTAATTAGAAAGGTATGACAATACTTAGGTTTTTTGCTTACAAAAGTCTTGGCTCTTTTTCTCTACCAAACATTGTGTAACTTCCTTGAGTTTTAATAAGAGTACTATGATTGAAATGAGGAGACAGGTTCCTGGTTCATTCTTCAGGACTGTAGGGCCTGGAATAAGATTTTAAATCTCTATTTTTAAATTTAATGATGGTATTCCAGTCATATGACAACCTTTGCCTTCCCTACACTTCATATGCATTCCAGAAACCTTAATTTGGCTGTACTTCATTAGCGAAGAGCAGAATTCAAGAAACAATGCAGTATTTGAAAAATGTTTAAGTACATTATTCAGTACCCTCCAAGTTGCTCCAATGAGGCACTATGTCATTATTTTAAAATTTTAAGGTTCAGTCAAATATTAATATACCTGCCAGTAAAATAATTTCCCATTGTATTTAAACCATATTAAGACATATAATGAGATAAAACGATAGTAGGGAAAAGAAAACCTAGTACTTACTGAGCACTTACTCTAGATCAGGTCTTAACCTGGATCCTAAAGTTCCATACAATATTTTATGCATACCATTGTTCTCATTATTTATAGATGATTATTGAGGTAATAATTGAGGTATTGGAACTCAAAGAGGTAATGACCAAGTCAAATAACTCATAAGTAATGGTACTGAACATTCTGGTATTTCACATTACCTCCCAGCTGTGTTCAATATCTGCTTTGTCCAAACTGTTGCGTATTAAATGAGAGAACATTTTTTTTATTTCCTGAATCATCGGCGATTAACTGAGAAAGGGCTTAGCTGAATTCCACCAGACACAAGAACACATAGGGCTTAAAATAATCATAGTAGTTGGTGTTAGAGAATTAAGATTGATTTCTGAATGCAACCTAGCAGGCCAGTTTTAATTGTTAGGCAGCCATTTTTATCTCCTTCTGGTTGACTTGTAGCAATAAAAGGAGAAAGGGAACCATAAGTGAGTTATAACCAACCTGCTTAAGTGTTAGAAAAAGTAGTCCATTAGGCTGGGAAGCCAGGCAAGGAATGCCGATCAATATTAAATACAGTTGACCCTTGAAGAATGTAGTGTCTCTGGGGAATTAGAGTCCCACCCCTATAAAAAATCCAAATGTAACTTTTGGATAGGTTCCCAAACTTTGGTCAGTCCCCAGAGACTGACTTACAGATACCCCTTGGTATGATGGGGAGAGGGAGGTGTTGAAATCCTCAAATGCTCACGTGTCCTATAGTAAGTTCCCTGTTCCAATCCTCAGAGAGAGGCAACCTACATATCTGTGCAGAACCCACAGATGGAAATGTATAAGTGGACCTTTAAAGTTCAAACTGTGTTGTTCAAGGGTCGTCTGTACAGTTTCTCATGAAGATTTCCTATGTAACTCTCATTATAACATAGGACATTTCTAAGTACTACCACTCGTTTTTTATTATTTTGGGTAGATGAGTCTATAATAGATTGGAAATTTTGCATCCTTCCTAATAAATTAATAGAATAAAAATACAACTTTGAAACAATCATGTTTTTCAGAAAGTTATCAAAGTATATCTGCAGAAAATTTGAATTAAAAAAGATAATATAATATTTTGAATATGTATTTACTTATAAGGAATTCAGTGGCTATAAGAAAATTGTTTCTAATTGCTACTTGATTAATTTTATGATCTTAATACTTTAGCATAAGATTATTAGAAACCATTGTTATTGGGGTCCATTGAATAAGAGATTTTTCATTCTGCTTTTAAAAAGAATTCACTACTGTAATACTGTACCATAATCTATTATCTAATTATAAATGGCAGAATGTACATTTGACCAAACTAGATTGACTTAAATATTACCCATTTTTGCAAGATTGGGCATCTTTTAGAATGAAGGGGATAATGGGCAAATTATCATTAGGCATCTCTGAAATTCAAAGTTTTCAGATTTAGAGCAGCCAAACTTTAAAGCTAAATTTCTGTTTTTGTCATGTTTAATTACATGCAAAGTCAATTGCCTTTTTGTACAGTTACTGCCATCATTTTTGGAAACATATCAATTCCTGAGCTCCTTTCAAGCGTAATTAGGGAGTACAGGATGCTGTATGTCATCCTTTTGTGACAGGCAGGTTAGGCTTTTACATAGCAGATATATTATCTGCCTTTTTATTTCACTTTCCTTCTATTTTTTTCCTAAAGAAATATCTATATGTCATAATCTAAACATGGTAACTTTCCAAAGTTTCTGTGGCTGAGAAACTTCTCAGGATTAACACTGAGCAAGCACATAATACTTCTAATAACTTGCTCTGAATTTGTTTTAAACAGACTCTCCCAAACTTCATGGATATAATCATTTTAAGCAACATACTTTTGTTTTATTCCCATATTCATATTGGTGAAAGAATAGTGTCACTCAGATGTACTTCCATATTAAATTTCTGTAATGCAAATTTTGTTCTCTACATAGTTTATTAGTTTGAAAGCAGAAAGTCAAAGAAAAAAGTTATCATTTCAAAATGAACTTTGGCAAATAGGGTCACAATAATTTAAGTGACTGTATTGTGGCATTTAATGAACACACTGACAGCCCCCATTATAATGATTGGAACTCGCCACAATTCTGATGAGATGTATTGAAGTATGGGTAAGAGCAAGTCTACACTTCTGAAGCAAATATCTTGTTTAATTAAGGTGATATCTAGTGCGATCCAGCTAGGCAAAGAAGGTTGAACTCTGTATTCAACTTTAACTTAAGATCTCTCTGGTTACTCAACTTTTATTCCACAGATATTTGATATCCATAAATATCTGTCGCTATTTAATATGCCTCTGGCCAAGGGATATGATGTAAAATCATTGTTTCATGTTAAATGTGTGTACGTAGGTATGATGCTGTTTAAAAAAAATACTCAATTTGTTCCTAGAATATTTAAAACAAAAGGATGAAATTATAAATGAGAGTAAATTTTATGTACACATTATGTTAGCAAAGAAATATTCTTCCAAATTAATTTTTGTTTTTAAATCCAATAAATATTGAATAATTTTGTACAAACAGCAAAACATTGTAAGTTGTTTTTTTTAACTTTATAACTTGTATTTCTCCATTTAAATTCATGCTTTCACTTAATTATAATCATAGATTTATATTTGTACATATTAAACATTTCTCCATTAATTTTGAGATCATCTTTAAAAATTTTAGTTTTACTTTATCATATTTCATACAATAATTAATTCACATTGATTATCTAATGACAATACTCTTTCCTTAAGCAACAATATTAAATACACCCCTTCTCTTTATTTTCCAATTCTAATGGAATATAGTAATTTTATTTAACTTGTGACTTTGGAAAATAGGAAATATATTTCTTTAAGAAATTGGTACCTGACTTTTAAATTTGTGGCATTTAATTTGAATAAAATTTCTCTAAAGGTGCACTTGTATTTGATCAACTAGTAATGTTAAGAAAGCTAGAGCCAAAAAGTTATTTAAAACCCAAAATGCATTTTTCTTAGAAAAAAATCCCTATAGCACACATTATGATAGAGTTAAAATGTTGTGTATTGGGAATCAGTATCCTTTTAAAGGCAAATTTGATGTTTAAGTAGTTACATATAATTTTAAATAGATAACTAAAAACAAATTTAGATTTTCTCCATTTACCATAAACATTGAAGTTTAAGAAAAACATAGCTCAATGGGAATTAGATAAGGCTTTATTTCTGTGACCACCCTAAAGAAAAAAGGAGTAGTCTCAGGTGATTTAAAGAGTCAAAAACCATCCTAAGGTATTTGAGCCTGAGAAAGATGAAGGTCTTCGAAAGGATTGGGTGTGTCTGGTGCCTGAAGAAAAGAATCATGAAGGTGGAACTACCTGAACTGATAAAAGTAAGATACAGAAGCAAGAGCTACCTAAAAGAATACGAGTTAACAATGTATAACGTTTCATTGAACTTTTATCACATTACAATCATTTTCAGCAGTCTGGTGGATTTACTTAATACACATACTGGAGACCCACTTTGTTCCAAGTATGAAGTTCATAAAATGTATTTGACAAAATGGCCTCCCACTATTTCAGTGTCATTAATAAGAAGTAAAGTGGGATGGGGAGGAAGAGTAGGAGGAAACATCTCAAAGGTCAAAAATAAGAACATGTAATCTGGGATTTATTTTAGAGAACAACTCTCAGAGCACATCCTGATATTAGCACATTTTATCATTAAATTTATTTTTTCTAGGTATAGGATAAAACTGTTAAAATTATCATGGTCAATTAGATTTAATAGATTGCATTTTAGAAAGAAAGTTCTTTTGGGCATTTTGAGTTTATTACTTGATTTTACAAACTGCAAAAATTAACTTCTAAGGCTAAATAAGTTAGGTATTAAAATAAACATTCTAGTTAATGAGGATCTATCATAACCTCAAAATTAAATGTGTTTCTATTATGGGGAGCCTGAATGCTTGAAGTTTAATTTCTCATTTTTTTTTCCCCAGACAGAATATAACACTGCTCATTTAAGGACAGAAGGAAGTTTTATTACTTACTTTGTTAACTCAAGTATGAAAAAAAAAATCTTTGTTTTGCTATTTTGTGTGGCTCAAAATTAATGTCAGTTTTATCAAGAGCTTTTCCAGTGCTTGGCACAAAGAAGTGACTATAAGTGCTAATCAGAGTTTATTTCATGAAGAAAAATTTGAGAGATATATTTTTCATTCTAATTAAGTAAGGTTAAAGAATTTGTTTCAAAATTAAATAAAAATGAAAGAGCAGAGAGAAACTGGAAAGCTGAATGTTGCTTCTGTCTTCTAAGAAACCACTTTTTGACACTGAACTTTTTTTGTTCTCCACAGGACTATGTGAATATTAAAGACATCTAACTTGTAATTTGAATCCTGTTGAAAGAGGGGCGCAACGTAAATATTAGCACAATAAGATTACCATCTCCCTTGGCTAAAGTCAGTAATAACTTTTAAATTCTTAAACTCTACAGTGAACTCACTTTGACAAAGAGATTGATTTACAAATGCTAGGAATTAAAACTTTAAGTATGTAAGAAAAAAACACCTTTTTAAATGTCATATAGCTTAATTTTTTTGGGGGGTGTTTCCCACAGAGGTCAGAAGTTGGCTTGAAAGAGTGACTTGGAGGCAGAACATGCCTGCATGGCATAGCAGGTTCTGCTCCTAGCGCCATCTTGCCTGGGCATAGCTAGTGCAGCCTCTCTGTGACCTGCATGGAGTAACAACTGTTCCATTAGTCAGAAGATTCCTCTTTATTCTTATTGGAATCCTCATTCAATGGTTTAATAGATTATATGATTAATGCCTAATGAACCTGAGAAGTTAGTTTAAACTAATGTTAGTCAGGGAATTCTATGGATGTCTGGGATTCTGACAGACCGTCTATCACAGTAACAACACATATCAATTTGGCTGATAGTGTGTTTAAAACATGGCAACCAGGCTTTATCATATACACTATAGATTCTAGTTTGGTTACAAATGTTCTACATTAGGTCCCATATTGATTCACCCAAATTCACGGAAGTATTTTTATTAATATGATTCAATATGTAATCATCAAAAACTACTTACAGGTCTACTTTTTCAAGTTCTGAAAAAATTATTTTTCGCACCTAGAAACTATTTGTCTTTACATCTTGCCTTGTCAAAGTAATAATTTAGTGATATTAAGAGCTTAATTCAATAACAAATTACCTCACATATGTGAAACGCTGTCTTCCAGATTTTAAAGCACAGACCTCAAGGATTATAAAATATATTTGTGGAAGTAATCACAATTACAGAAGGCTAGAGACTACAACTCATGTATAAATTTATAAATTACTTTTCATCAAACCTTTTGGTTCTTAAATGTAGTGATACATATATATATAAATGAATATTTTAAATGATCAAAAAGCTTATATTGTCATTTTTAGATGTCTGATTTGTTAATTAAAATTGGTACTTTATTGTTTCTTTACTTCGCACTTCATGCAGTCAGTTAAAATAGACTTGAACTTTGTCATCTAGTAGCCTATGTTGGAGGTGCAATAAAAAAATGGCAGTTCAGAAAGACCATATAGTATTTAATTTTGTCATTAAGCTGAATGCCACATTATAAAAAGTGTTCTTTTTTAGTATGTGCATTATGACAGGTGACATAAAACATGTGTAACTCATTCATCTTGTACAGTAGTATTTTCCATTACCCATGAGCGAAACAAATAAATCTACTGTACATCATTAAAAGTTAAGTTTTTTTATATATATAATAAAGTAAACCAAATAGAACAGGAGAGAGAAAATATAACAACATACTGTGCTTCACAGAGCAAGAACATCAATTTAATTGTTCATAATTGTGTAGACATTTGGTCAGCACTGAAAATGTATTTTTTAACTTGATTGAGACTTTTCAACATAAATGAAATTATAAAGCTATTTTAATAAATGCCCATTATCCATCACCTGTCTTAACCATCCATCTTTCCATGGAAAAATCTTCCTTGTTTTCCAGTCTTAGAGATCACATCTGTATTTTCATTAATATCACCAAAATTTAAGTATTATTTTATAAGTAAGTATTATTTTATAATATGGCTATAATATAAGCCTTGCTATCATCACAGATCCAAAAATGTGTTTCTTACTGTCGTTTGCTTATAAGAAAAATATGTCCCTGATATTCACTTGATTTTAAGTGTGAGAAATTTATGACAATTTCTGAATTACTTTTTGATGGGAATATAGTAGCATTCTCTGAGCTCTTTAAGCTCATTTTTCAAGTAAAAGAGAAAATGATGTCATTCCAATATTTTAGCCCTCCCTGAAATCTGTATCTGTTGAATGACTTACTCTTTAAACTTAACAACCTTATCTTAACATCAGTAAGATTCTTACTTATGAATATAATTTTCATGTATGTTCCTTGGATTTATTTATTTATTCATTCACTGAAATTAAATGTCTATTACTTGCTAGATATCAATGACATAATTATAATCCATTTCCTCCATGAGGACAGTTTAATGAGCAAAGAGTTCACAAATAATGTCTCCTGAGAAGTCATGGTGGGGATGCTGTATGTCAGTAACATCAAGTGGAGGGAATACTCTGGATAGAGAGAAAGCATATGCAAAGAAAGAAAGGTATGAAAGCTATGGTATTTTTCTAAAACAATGAAGTGGTTTATATGGTTTGATCTTAGCGTTTATGGGGTTGCAAAGAAACAGCAATAAATGTCAGAAAAGATGCTTTAATGCCAAATTATAAAGAATCCAATGTGCCAAACTAAAGTTTAGACTTGGAAACAGTGAGAAATCTTGAAGACTCATATATAAAATGACCTTTAAAATTTTTTTTTTTGTAAAAATAAATCTCAGAAAGTGATACTGAAGATGGATTAGGAAGAAACTTGGAAACATAGAGTCCAACTAGGAAGCTATTTTATTAATCTTATACATTTTTAATGGTTGGTTAACATAGTAACACTAGGAGATGAATTAATGGGAAAATTGGGAAATATTTTGAAATTAAAATTAAAAAATGGTGACCAAATGTATGATTTTTATTAAAAGAAAGTTGAGTTTCAGATCACTCTAAGGCTTTTAGCTTGGAAGACTGTATAGTCTCCTATACTAAAATAAGACACATAGAAGGAGAAGTAAGCTTGATGTGTGTGTGGTATCGGGAAGGGGGGGGAATGTTGGGGGGATGATGATGACCCATGTAGTTGTATTGTTTCAGATGCCTTTGTGACACACAATTGTAGGTAGCTATTAATTGTGTGTACCTGGAACTCAGGAGAATAATGATATAGATATGGAAGTAATCTACATTAAAGTAGATAACTGAGGGTGGATAATTAAACTCAGTAAGATTGTACAGAGAGACAGAAGAGAAGAGAAGAGAGGAGAGAAATGGTAGTTTATTTAGTCTTATATTTTCCACTAGTGTCCTTAAGATGTCTTCCCTGTTAAAAATATGTTTATTTTGCTATTTATTATGAGTTTTAAATAGTCAATAAGACCTTTTCTGAAATCTTTCCTTGGAAATTGCTGATTTAAATCCAAGATGCTGGCTGTGTTACTTAAACATTCCTTCAACATTTATGAAACTATAAATCTATATAATATTTCTCTAGATGGTAATAACCATGAACTTACCTTAGACTAAATGTAACAAATGAAATATGTCATCTGTTGACTTTCTCTTTATCCAGATGACATTTCGTGATAGAATTATCCCTCAACATTGCTTCACTTTCACAGAGGATCTCATATATTAATAATATTTACCAAGTAGTTATTATATTTCAAATATGACCAGTCATGAACGAAATACGTACAGCAGAATTGTAAGAGTAGGAGATAGAAATAGAATCACTTCTATGATATGAGGAGAATATAGACTCCAACTGGAATGGTGAGAGGAAGGTAGAACTTAAGAATATTACAAATGTACTAAAATACTACGATCGATGGTCGAAAACAGAATTCAACAACTCCTTGACGACTTGAGGAGGCACCAAAGTTTGGTAGGAAGCAGCTGTGTTTCTCTGAACTTGGAGGTCACTTTGGTGGGCATCCTTGCAGAAATCAAAATTTATAGAACAAAACCAAATTACTATGATTAGATTATATAGAATTATACACACACACACACACACACACATACATATATACACATATATATACACACATATATATGTGTGTGTGTGTGTGTGTGTGTAATTAGGATTTAGGAGAGTGAATTTCTAGTGTTTGAATCCTGTGCAGTGTTCCTACCTTCTGGGGTTCTCTGATAAGGTGATAAGGATGTGCCTGATATACTGGCAATCATTCTTCTCTACATTGCAGGGTTGTCTGGGAAGTACTGCTAAAGCTTAGATTAGGAGACTGTTAGATGCTTCCAACAGCATTCTCATCCCCCTCTATCCCCATTTTGTGATTCAACAGGTTTCACCCTTATGCATATACATATAGTTTTCTTGCACATGGTGAAGAGTAACCCATCCAATGATTTTTCTCTTACTATTCATCATACCAACCAGTCCAGCCTTGCAGAAAAGCTAGTTAGGAGATGCTCAGAGGCACATGCTTGAGAATTCTATCCACAGTGGTAAAAGGTGGAAATATGAAAAGAGGGGCAAACATGTTTTTCTCTTTTCTAGAAAGGACTTGATAACTAGACAAAGTTCAGCTATCTAATAGGTTGAACCACATTGGCAATGAATGTCATAACACTGAACTTCATATATACAAGTTACTTGTATATCCTTGATTATGATCAAGAACCATTATAAAGAACAAAATTATGTTGAGCTTGAGCTTTTTAAAGAGCAAAAAATAGGATAGGGCACTCTATAAATTGTTCTCTAATTGAGTCAAAAGACTAAAGTAACTAGACAATAACTGAAAAATACTTGAAAAGATTATTTGTGACAAACATGCCTCACATATGAAAGATTTGTTTGCTTCCACATCAGTCAAATTTCTCTTTTTTGTGATGAATTAGAACAGTGGTCCTCAAACTTTTAACATGCTTCTAAATCTGTTAAGTAGCTCATCAATATGCAGATTTTTGGATTCCATTTCCAGAGTTTCTGAGTCAGAAGGTCTGGGTGCAGCTGGAAAATTTGCATTTCTAAGTCCCCAGATGATACCCCCATTGTAGCCTGGAGATCACAATTTGAGAACCACTGAATGCTAAATTTCTTAATGCTTCTAAGAAATTCTTTTTTTAAAAAAAAAAAAAGATTTATTTATGTATGCATACCAGCTGGGGTACAGACCATAGGCATGGGGTGGCAAGAGGGTTCACCAGAGCCAGAGCGGGGAGCAGAACAAGTAGATCGACAGAAATACACTGCTGAGGGGAGCAGAGGGCGAGGCAGGAGAACTCTGCCACACCATGTGGGAATGTCCACAGCTGGGCATAGAACTAGCATCGCTGCTGCTGCCAACAGCTCCACAGCGCAGCACTTAACCCCTGAGCCACCAGGGAGGCCCTAAGAAATTCTTAATCATTAATGATTTTAGGAAAAGTTACACTGTCTTTATTTAATGTTGAATCGAGTGTTGAAATCACAATATCTAACTGTACAATAGTCTACCAAATTGCAATATTAAAACTTTTTTCCTTAGAAATGATTTGCCTTCTAATCATCTCCTCCAACATGTTCATACACACGCACACAAACAACCTTCCTGTGTCCTATATTTGACCAATGATATGCCTTTTTAGAGAAATTATGCTTCCCACCAAAATGGTTCCACTTCAACTTGAGCAAAGTTAGTTAATACATTCACCTAATTCAAATTCATATTTTTACTTTTCTGTAAGACGTGTATATTGGAAATGCAGAATTTGCCATAGTAGGACAAATGTTATTTGCCATTGGGTTAATATATATTATTTTTAATACATAACTTTTGAAATTGAATTGGAAATTATATTCTCTATACCATTACAAATCATCAAAATAAAATTTAATTTACTGCTTGAGAGTGAAATCTTTTTTCTCTAACTGTGTTACTGTATTCAATGACAAGGAAGTTAATTTGCTATTGTTCCAGGGCTCTGTGGTTGCAGTCATTTTTATCTGGCTACCTTCTATAAAGACATCATCAAAATACCTGAAATTATGAATTCTAATTTTTTTTGGAAATGTCTAATATCAATGATAATTTTAACAAATTTGAAGCCAACAAAGTGTTCCTCACTAAAACTTCACTTTCAAAAATAATAATAGAATTGCTGATTCTAGCCAATCAACTATCTTACTTGTCACTCTTGAATCAATGTCATCTAATCACAATAAAAAGAAGCTGAGGAATTGTATCAATGCCATTTTAAGTCAACATGTAAGAATTAGATTTTTTAAATACCATTATTTTATAAATTCTAGTCAGATTAAATTTAAATAGTTAACATATTGCAAGACATACTTGGCCATGTTATTGTTTAGAGGTAGATAAAAATAATTGAATGATAAGATTGGTAAGATTTTGTACTTTACTACGTATAGAGAGAGAGGAGGTAGTGGATTTAGGAGCATATAAAGCTCTCTGAATGAACATGCTGTTGCTTACTGAAGTCCAACAAAATGGAATAGAAAAGAACACAATGGACCATGGAGATCGATCACGGGTGAATTGGTGGTGGGCTACCCAAGGGGAATACAAAATGTAAAAGACATAAATAACAATAAAAATATATATTTATAAAAAAAAATAAGTTCAAACTTATTCAGCATTAATTATACATTCAAAAATATCTGTCCTAGAGATCAAGAGATGCATAATAGGGACTTCCATAACAAGATTAACACTAGTTACAATAGTATTAGTATCTTGTATTTATTGATTGGATACAATGTGCTAGGTGTTTTAAATGCATTATTTCTCACAGGATTTGTTTGGCTGAGTTCTTCTATCATCCCCACCTACCTAAGTAGGGAACTGAAGCTTTCAAAACTTTCTTAATGGTCTCAGAGGATAAAGAACTAGTACATGGTAGAATCAGAATTTGAGTTGAAACAATTACTTCAAGGCTTATAAAAGAAAAAACACTGTGTTTAAAAACTGACTCATCTTTCATTGGATTAATTGACTATGGTTCAAAACACATTACATGCCCATTAGTATCTTACCACAAAGTCTGCTCACACCAGATTTATTATTATTAATTAGAATAGAGAATCATATTTATTTATCTGCCCCAGCAAAATTAATTTGAGGCTCTTAGAATATAATATATTAAGGTTCTTAGAGTAGTGTTCTTTATATACTAAGTACTTAATCAGTATTAGACACAGAGTAAAAGAGAGGAACTTGCTTAGATGCTGTGATGGTATCTGAAAAAAAGATGATAAAAATTATGGTCAGATTGGACAGTCTCTCCAGTGCTCCTAAGATTATACTTTGTAACTTCCTTGACTGGTTAATTGCAAGTTCTTTTCAGGTCTAATATTACATACCTCTGAAGTTCCCAATATTCTTACCTACCTTCTCCTAGAAAAATAAATTCTTCTCTTACTACATCGTTTTCTAATCTTTGTCTTTGCAAAGGATCAAAACAAATCAGACATTAAAAGAAGACAAATTTGCTTTAGTTTGACAGAAGAAACTGTGGCATGAATAGATGTAGATGATAGATAGAGATAGAGAAGATAGAAACACTCAAGTAAATTGATAGCAATAATTTAAAAAAAAGGAAGTGCCGCAAGTGGCATGTACAGAAAACACTAAGAGGACTTCAAGGAAGGAGAAAACCTAACCAGGTGAGGGGTCACATACTTTATTCACTATATTGAAATGGCTTAATTTTTATGTAAGCTGTTCCCTAAAATTAGTGAAAGACATTACAAGTGGAAAGACAGTTTACCACTTTAACTTTTTAATTCAAAGACTATTTTTTAACAACAGTTTTAGGTCTGTAACAAAATTGAAAGGAAGGTACAGGTGTTTCTCATATATCCCCTACTGCTCACATGTATCCCAATCCCTACTGTCAGTATCATTCAATTCCTATTATCAGTATCATTCACCAGAATAGTACGTTTTTTTAATCAAGGGTGACCCTCCATTGAAACATCAAATTCACCTAAAGTTCATAGTAAGCTGGGTTTCGACAAGTATAATGGCACATGTCCATTATTATGATATCAGACAGAGCATTTTCATTGTCTTCAATACCTACTGGGCTCTACTTACTTGTCTCTACTCTGCCAGCCCCCTGCAACCACTGATACTTTTATTATCTCCATATTTTTACTTTACCCAGAATGCCATGTAATGGGAATCATCTTTCACTTATTTTCATTTAAATTTCTTCCATGCCTTTTCATGGCTTGATAGCTCTTTCTTAACGCTGAATACTATTCCATTGTCTTTAATCTATAGCCACTGTCCAAGATGAAGAACGTCTTGGATGCCTTCATGTTTAATAAGTTTCCAACTTAGCTTTTAAGAGTGCAAAGGGTGTGACATATGGAGAGAGAATGTTTAACTTTGTAAGAAAATTCCAAATTGTTTTTAATCTGTAATATTTTGCTTTCTCATCAGCAATATCCTAGAATTCCTGTTGCCCCCACATTCTCACCTACATTTGATTTTGTCTGTGGTCTTGATTTTGATCATTACAGTAATAAGGTAGTGATATCTCATTGTTGTTTTAATTTGCCTACAAATTATTTTGATCTTTTCAAAGAGCTAGTTTTTGGTTTCTTTTTCTTTTTGTTTTTAAGATATATTTATTTACCCATACAAGAACTGGGGTGTAGGCAAGATATGAGGGAGGGTGGGGGTGAGAGTATTCATGAGAGACAGAGTGGGGAGCAGAATAGGCAGATTGACTGAAATACACTGCTGAGGGGAGCAGTGGGTGAGACAGGAGAGGTCTGCTGTGGCATGTGGGAAGCTCCTTGGCCTGGATTGAACTTGTGCTGCAGTGGTTGCGAACAACTTCATAGTGCAGAGACTTAATCCATTGCGCCACTAGGCAGGCCCTAGTTTTTGATTTTTTAATATGGTTTCTTAGAGGAGAAATTGGATATTTTTCTTTTTTTTAATCCTTTTGGTTAAAATTTATTTGCAGAATTTTCGGAAATTAGAAAACATCACTCAAACTCATTTTTCTAAATCCGTGTTTTCTTTCCTGGCCAGTAGTTGGGTGGGAGCAAATGTTCACTTGCAGTACAGTGTTCCTTCTTATTCTTGTCAATACCACTGTTCTTTCTCTCTCTTTTTTTTAAATTATTTTTACTGTATTTTTTTGTTTGTTTAATTTATATCCTTTTCATTATTGTGTATCCCCCGTAGGTTTCCCACCATCCATTCCCCTGTGAACCATCACCATAGTACCTTGTGTGCTTTTCTCCCCTATTTTGGTCTCTCTCCCTCCCCCTCCCCTGTAGACTGTCTCTTATATATTTCTTGTCCTCATTCCCCAGTAGGTTTGCAGGTTTGTTTTTTTCTTCCAGTTTCTTTCAGAATTTTTTTATTTCTGATTTTCTCTATTGTGAAAATATGGTTGAGGTGTAGTTTTATGGGCATTGATTCTGCTTGGTGTTTTTCCTAGCTTGACAGGTCTTTGGTTTGATTTCTGACATTAAATTGGACACATTCTCAGTAATTGTTGCCCCAAATATTTCTCCATTCCTTTCTCTTGTTTTTCTCCTTCTGGCCTGGCCATTACATATATGTTACACCTCTTGGAGTTGTCCCACACTCCTTGGATATCCTGTTGTCATTTTTTGTTGCTTTGTTTTTCAGATTTTAGAATTTTATTGGTATATTCTCTAGTTCAAAGATTCCTTCCTGCGCTGTGTCCAGTCTGCTAATAACTCCATCAAAGGTATTCCCTTCTGTTATTTTTTTAAAAAAAATCTTTCTTAGTAATTCCATCTTCCTGTTTTCATTTGTCCATATGTTCTAGTATTCTGTGCAAGAATGCTCTTTATCCATTAGAACCGATAGCCTATTAATCATAGCTTGTTTTTAAATTCTTGGTCTGACAATTCCAACATCTCTGGCATGTCTGGTTATGATGCTTACTCAGTCTCTTCAAACTGTTTTGGGATTTTTTTTTTTTTTTTGCCTTTTGGTTTGCCTTTTAATTTTTTTTCTTTGGAGAGGACACATTGTGCTGGATAAATAGAACTCCTGCAAATGGGCCTTCAGTAAAGTGGTCAAGAAGTGCGGAAAGAGTGAAAGCATTCTAGTGCCCTGTAACTACATCTCATACTTATTTTTTATCTTATTTATTACTTATAAGTTTTTAATTGAAGTAGCACTGCATTCCAGCAAGTTTCAGGTGTGTATCACAAAAAAGCATAATGTTTATAAATTACATTAAGTTTACAACAAAAAGTCCAATTTTATCCTTCACTATGTAATTGACCTAGTTTATCTGATTTAACAACCCCTTCTTTCCCCGTCCCTTCTGGCACTTCTAATTGGTGTTACAGTCTAAAAATTTACTTTTGTTTTACTTATTTGATTCATTTATTTTCTCTATATACTACATTTGAATGAAATATATGATGTTTGTCTTTCTTCATCTGTTGTTTCACTAAACAATTTTTTATCCTCAGACTCTCAATGAGCCTATGCCTCTGGACTATAAACTTCACAAGTATTCATCAGTTCTTCTTCCCCCACCACCTCAGTTGAGACAATAGCTAGAGTGGGTTAGGTTTGGGCATTTCCTTTACCTAGGTATGTTAGGCTCTGAAAATACTCCAAGAGGATAAACTCTGTTTAACTAGTTTCCCCTGAATTAAGGTCTTGTTAAGAAGAACAAAGTACTCTAATGTGTTTCAAAATGGTTCCTTTTCCCCCTCTTCCTGTGCTAATCTAACCTGATTGAGCTCCTCTATGTAAATCTCCCAACACTGGGGTGGGAGAAGGCTTCCATATGACCAGGTGCCCCTGGAATTTTTAACTCTTAGTTTTCCAAAATGATCTCCAACAATTCTTCAATTATAGTTGAGATTTTCCTACTCTGGCACTGGTTCCCATGGTGATTTCTACTTCTAAGTCTGATCAGGTAAGCTGTGACTCCCTGTATTTTACAGAAGTTTTTGGAGCAGTAATTTTCCAAGTGTCCTACCTTCTGTAATGGGTTCAAGAGAGTTATTGATTTATTTCAGTCTATGCAGCTTTTTATTTGTTGGGATGAAATGATAACGTTACAAATAAAACAGAAACACAAAGTTCAGCTTTAATTTTTAGCAATAATTTAGCACTTAATAGTTTTCTAATTATTTCCTTTATATATGTCCTTTATACATACCTAGAATTAAAAAAGAATATTGTCTTTTACTTCTCTACTTAAGGTAAACATAATCTAGCAAAAGCTGTGCTCTTCCAAGATGTGCCATTTACCTCTACTGCCAAGTCACCTACTGCCTTAGGTATCCTAAGACCCAACATAATGATAATTGGAGAATGAACCCAACAATCCTAATGCCATTGAGCATAGTGGATAGCACATTATACCAATAACAAATTTGTTAATTCATAAGTCAGTGTATAATAATACACAAAGATATGTAGTCTATTCATCTCTGCAAAGATTTAAAGACAGATGTACCTTAATCTTTCGTGACCCTAGTTGTATGCTATTGTACACAAAATCTTTGGATATTAGCTTTATGTGGTGCCACTATGGTGAAAAGGAACAAAATAGATGCTGCAATTATTTTTAATTGCTATATCTGAAATTTAGCAGTTGTTAAGTGACAAATAAAATATTATAAATATATTTAAAAATTGATCTTAAGACGAATATTGGATAGCAAAGTGTTTCTCTGAAATAGTGATTATGATGATGTCATTTTTTCATTCATTTAATGGATTAAATCTTTTGCCACAATTTCTTGTGTCTGAAACCAGGAAGGGATTATTTTTTTCTCTTTACTGGCAATTAACTGGATGTATAATTTTGAATAATCATTTGTAATTATTTCTTGGGCATGGACCCATACCTTTAATCCAATTCCAGAAGCTTAGCATATGTGCTATGTTTTTGAAGTTAGGTTAGAAGTAGACATGCTTATATTATGGGAGTTGGCAATCATTCCATTTGAAATAGGATCAAAATTCACTGTGCCATGCAGATGTCAGCAAAGCAAAATGCTGTCTTTATAAATTCAGTAGCACACCATTTTACAGAAGTTGTAGCAGTCACCTTTTGCCAAACCAATCTGCAGTGGTCAAGATAGAAAATGTTGACTACAGAGTCATCAAAATGCAATTTACTTTCTATGCATGAGATTCACTGAAGTTTATAACAACCTTCAGAACTGTAAGCAACAGTGCATAGATATTGAGGTATGGATAATCTCTTGAATCAATCAGACTGAATTTATCTAAATTTCACCACCTAATTTTAATGTCGATTTGAGTGAGCTACTAAATTTTCTGGTCTTCAGATTCATTATCATTAAAGTTTTTCTATAAATGGTTAGAGAGCAAGTTTTTAGGTTTTGCAGTCCATAGGGTTTCTGTATACACTCAACTCTGACTTGCAGAGCAAAATCATCCACAGACAGCATATAAACAAATTAACGTAGCTGAATTCCAGTAGAACTTCATTTATGAATGTGCACTTTGAATTTCATCTAATTTTTATTTCACAAATAGTCTTCTTTTGATTAGGTTTCCAAAGCTTAAAAATTAAAAAATCCACCCTTAGTTTATGGGTCACACACAAAAAAGTGATAAACCAGACCCATGGTTCATAGTTTATAAAACCCTGATCTATAAAGTGGATATAATGATAGTAGTTCTTTCATTGAGTTCTGATGGAAGGCAAAAAAAAAAAAAAAAAAAGATAGTGTAGGAAAATTCTTAGCATGATTTTGGCCTTTAAATTAATGTGGTTTTTTAGTCTAGTCATATTGGAAATTAGATAGGTAGGTAGGTAGATAGATAGATAGATAGATAGATAGATAGATAGATAGATAGGCAGACATTAACCATGTTGTTATTTAGAGGTTTTGTGTACCTCTTTGGAAAGTGGCTTAAGAGACTCCACTAGACGCTCCTACTTGCTGAGAGCTTGGTAGCATGAGCCAGCAGGAAAGAGAAGCACAAATGTACCAGCTGAAATCACATGACAGTTCTGTAGCTAGTCTTCAGGTGCACAGGGTTAGGGTAATTCAGGGTTTCAGACAGCCACCACAGTGCTGAAAGAAAGCCAATTTAGTGGGTTGAACAAATAGCAGGGGTCACTCAAATTAATAGGTGTTTAAGTCAGTAAGTTATCAATACAAAATATCCTCATTATAAATACATTCAAAATTAGTAAAGTGAGCAATGAAGCAATTCAGTTGGGATCTGACATGATAAACTAAAAAAAAAAGTTATACAAAGAATACAAAGACTTAAGTTGACTGTGAGTTGATGCATGTTTGAACAAGGCACCCACCTACACTTACAGCAGTAAATTTACTCCACTAGTAAAAATGTTGGTCTTGATTGGTTCAGAGATGTAGTAGAGATTAAGCATTAAACATGTGTAGGCCAAGCAGTATAATCTCACTTGCATGTATATCTCATGTAATCCTTACTCAGCAGTCTAGAATATGTAATCCTACCATTTTTTTTTTAAAGATTTATTTTTATTTATGCATACAAGCTGGGGTACACGCCAGAGGTGTGGGGCGGCGAGAGGGTTCACCAGAGCCAGAGAGGGGAGCAGAACAGGCAGATCAGAAATACACTGCTGAGGGGAGCAGCGGGCGAGGCAGGAGAGGTCTGCCGCACCATGTGGGACTCTCCCCGGCCAGGCGTCGAACTCACGTCGCCACTGCCCACAGCTCCACAGCGCAGCGCTTAACCGCTGAGCCACCAGGGAGGCCCTGTAATCCTACCATTTTGTCGAAATAACAAGTGCTAGAGACATACATGGTCTTTCTGGAACCATAACCATTCTCTTTCATAGCAGGGAAGAGAAAGACATTTGTCCTCCTAAATGCCCATGTTATCTCTCTCATTCCCTTACTAAGTTTTTGGTGTCGTAGCAGAAGTTGGCCAGTAAGACTAAGCTGATTCAAGGGAAGAACCCATGGTCTTTAGGAGAAAGGCCATGTCAGCATTCAGACTCACCTAGATTTTTTAATTTTCTAACAGTTCTTTCCTCTTTCAGGAACTTCCATTGTTGAGTACTTCATGACATGTTATGTATTCTCTCCTCTCTGTTACAGACCAAGGTATATGTATGTATTACAGTCAGAGGTAGATTTATCAGGAAGTTCATCAAGATGGCATGGACCCCTCTCCATAGCAGATGTGGAGAAGGGCTGGGTGCATGACATGCTGCCCAGTTTTGGGAGCACCCTTTACCCCATGATGGTGGTCCTGGGGCTGAAGATAGTCCAATAGGCTGCCCACTTACCTCCAACAGTTAGATCCGTGCCTGGAAGATCTGTTCTCCTTTTAAAAATTATATTACAAAAAGTATTGTCATGAAAAGAGGCAGTCAAAGATCACACACCAAAAACTGTAGGAAATAATGCATTAGATAGATTGGTTGTTAATTGCTAGTAATAATGTGTCCATTTTTTTTTCTGTGTTTTGTGAGACTCGCATAACTAAGTGGTTTAGTTTTTCTTTTGTCGAGATTTCTTTTCTTGTTCCTAACAATGTGCACATTCTTTCATAGTTTTGTAAAATTTTCCTTGGAGAGGGATAGGGATCCCAAGATTTAATCTGCTTCAAGCATCACAAAACCTAAATCAGCCTGAGTCCAAGGGTGAGGTGTTTTGCTTTTTTTTCATGCATAATGGTGCCCAGCCCACATAGGTACTGTGATTAGATAGATACTCTATTTCAAGTTATTTAATTTTTATACCTTTACTTTTCCATTGCTAGTAATATGCTTGTGTCTGTTGCCCATGTATTCCTTGGCTTGGTCATAAATGGCTTGGAAATGGACCACGTTAAACTTGCTTATGAAAAGCATTTTACTATTTATGGCCACAGGCAAGTTATATGATCTCTTAATGCCTCATTAAAAATACATGGTTTGTATTGAGCATTAAGTGGGATTATACAAAGAAAAAACTTAAGACTAGTTTCTGATTTACAGGAAATTTTCAGTAAATGTTACCTAATATGTTGATTAGCGTCATTTTTATTGAATAGATCCATGAAAGGCAGGGACTAATTTTGGTGTCTCACTTTTTGGATATTTCCATTGATGATAAAATATTCATCGTGGAGGTAACTTGATAGATGGAAATAATAAGAAAACAGTGAAAGTAAGTTTGAGTTATGTTTGCTAACAGTGGAATTTGAATGCTGGTGGCACTACAATAGTCTCTCAAACCACTCTGAAGGCAACACTGCCCACAAGAAATACATTCGCTATCAGAACAACTTCATGGCATGTTTATCCATTCCACCTGATAATTAAATAGTATTCCCAAAAATATAGTCCCACATATGGCCGTATGAGGCTCAACATGTGTATAAATCAGAATCATAACCTATATCAATGTACTTGGTTCTGCTCAGCAACCTTGATTAGGAGATCTGAGGAGTGGGCACTCATTCTGCCAGGCGCATCTTAGTGTAACAGAAACAACAATGAAGACTGACAGCCTGACAAACATCTTACAAGAATAGATGCAAATAATTTTGAGTTCCTGGGAGGACAACTGCTTAAAAATTCAAGGCGGCCTTATATATAACCTCCTTCCCGATGCTTTGTTAAATATAAAGGAACAAGCCCAGCCCTGCACTGTACACACAGGAAATCATTTTCAATTATATTTTGCTTAAAATTGTATCTCTGAATTCACAGCTAATGATTAAAAGAAAAACACATTCTTTTCACATGGTCAAATATAAAACTCCCACATTTGCATTCACACAAAGTAAACAAATATCTTAGTAGTAGTGATGATGATGTGTCATTTGTTTGAATGCTTTGTTCTTTTTATATAACTAGCTGTTAAACATACATCTTAGTAAACTGAATTAATATCCATCTCTTTTAGAAGTTGTGTATCTCTTAGCATTTACAAATTTGCCACATATTTTCTCCAGTAAATTAAAAATGTATAGAAATAGAGTTTTCATATTTTTAATGACAGAAATGAATGTGTGCACAAAAAAAAAAAAAAATAAGTAAAACAAAACACCAAACCAAACCTGTATTCCAGTACTGAAGAATACAAACTGAAATTATTTTACTGACTGGGCATTTTCACAGTCACTTTTACAAAATGTCATTAAATTTCCACAGAGAGTGAATTGTTTCATTGAAATATGGAATAATTTAAAAGTATAATACACCACTTAAAATATTTTTATAATTTTTTCCTGTACATAGTTTGCATTTGATATTCATAATCAGTTCTTTAAGAATCAATCAGGGAAACTATCCTGCCTGAGGTCATTTTCTAAATTTAGTAAATCTGCAATTCTCAAACTGTAATTGTGACTCAAAAAAGAGAGATCTGGGATAATTCTTATACCATTAAATTTTGAGGAACAGTTATGCTATGGTAATTGAGAAGTAACTGAAACAACTACTTATCATGATATCTTCTTTTCTCTCATAATTTATTTTTCAGCTTTAGTGAGATGTAGTGAACAAATGAAATTCTAAGATATTTAAAGTATATAACATGATGATTTGACGTATATATATACATTGTGTAAGGAGTCCCCCATTAATTAAAATATTTATTACTTCACCTATTTACTTTAGTTTTTATAGTAAGCATAGTTAAGCTCTACATTCAGGAAATTTTGATTATACAATACAGTGTAAGCAACTGTAGTCACCAAGTTATACATTAGATTCTCGGATTTTTTTTTCATCTTATAAGTAATGTTTGTACCCTTCTTCCAACTTCTATTTCCCCCAAACCTCAGTTCCTGAAAGACAGTTCTCTAATCCTTGTTTTCAGAGTTTCATTTTTTAAAAAAATATATTCCACATATAAGTGATACCATGAAGCATTTGTCTTTTTCTCTCTGGCTTATGTCATTTTCACTTTCCAGCTTCATCAATGTTGTCACACTTGGCAAGATTTCCTTCTTTTTAAGGTTGAATAATAAGCATTCTATATACAACACACATACAATGTATGCATATAGTTATATATACATCTATATGCACACCCTTAGGTTGTTTCCATACTTTTGTTATTGTGAATGATGCTGCTATGTACATGGGAGTACAAATACCTCCGTGAGGTAAAGATTGTTCCCTTTGGATGTATACCCAGAAGTACTATCCTTGGGTCACATGGTAGTTCTATTTATAATTTCTTGAGCAACTTCCACATGATTTTCATAGTAACTGTACCAGTTTGTATTCCCACCAACCGTATTCAAAGTTTCCATTATTTCCATTTCCTTACCAACATTCATTACCTCTCTCTCTCTCTCTCTCTCTCTCTCTCTCTCTCTCTCTGTCTCTCTCTCTCTCTCTCCATAATAGTTATCCTTACAGGTGTGAGGTGTTATGTCATTATAGTTTGGATATGCTTTCCCCTGATTAGTAATACTGTGAAACTTTTCATGTGCCTATTGGCCATTTGATTACCTTCTTTGGAAAAATTTTTATTTAGTTCCTTTACCTATTTATTTGTTCATTTGTTTAACAATATTCCACCTTTAGAGAAACCACACTATATTTGTCCTCCTTATGTATTTCACTTAGCATTATCCTCCTGTTCCACCTATGTTGTGGCAAATGATTTCATCTTTATTATTGCTGAGAAGTAGTCCATCGTGTGTGTGGGGGGTGGGGTGGGGTTGAGAGTGAAACCAGTATACACTGTCAATTTAACCCTTGAACCACCACAGGTTCTTGTCCCATGAAGTCATAAAAAGGAATTCACAGACATTTTAGATAAGCAGAGAGAAACAAACTTTAAGATAGTAAAGTTTATTTAAAGGAAGAAAGTATAGACTCCCAAGTATGCTGCACTTGGGAGGGGCAAGGAAGTCACAGTGGGTCTGTGTCTAGGGGTATTTAAACCTTTTTTCCTTTGTTCTAAAATCTCATCATATCCTGTTTTGTGACTGGCCCTTTCTCCTAGTGGCTATACTCCTGTGGGCAGATGTGTCCATTTTCCTACCTCTTGTATTAGAGTTTTTCTTTAATGTCTGCCAATATTTACTGTCCCAATTAGTCTTAGATTTTAGCCTTAAAATTAACTCTCCCCATTAGCTTCCCTGGACCTCTGGCCTCAACTCTGGAGTATGTCTGGTTAGCATTTAGAATTTACTGCCCTTATCTTTGGAGTATACTTTGGTTAGAACCTAGAATTTACTGCCCTTATTTCTGTCTCTGAAGTCCCTACCTGACTGTCCCTGAAGCTGCCTAATTAACCCTAACTTGCCCTGGGACTCAAGAGGATTCATCAGAGACAGAGTGGGGAGCAGAACTAGCAGATCAACTGAAATACACTGCTGAAGGGAGCAGCAGGTGAGACAGGAGAGGTCTGCTGTGACATGTGGGTCAGCTCCCTGGCAGGGGATCGAACTTGTACTGCAGTAGCTGTGGGTAGCTTCATAGGCTGAGACTTAACCCATTGCGCCACCAGGGAGATCCTGGTATGAACCATTTTCACAGATTGAGAGGGAACCTCATGGTTTTGATTTGCATTTCCCTGATGATAAGTCATGGTGAGCATTTTTCACATTCTGATTGGCTATCCATTTGTCTAGTTTGGAAAAGTATCCATTTAGCTCTTCTGCCCAATTTTTGATTGAGTTATTTGTTGTTTTTGTTGTTGTGATTTGGTAAATGTTGGATATCAACCCCTTGTCATTGTATGCTGAGAAAATATTTTCTTCCCTCAGTAGGGTGACTTTTTTTTTTAATATTTATTTTTTATTTATACATACAAGCTGGGGTACAGGCCAGAGGCGTGGGGCGGCGAGAGGGTTCACCAGAGACAGAGCGGGGAGCAGAACAAGCAGATCAGAAATACACTGCTGAGGGGAGCAGCGGGAGAGGCAGGAGAGGTCTGCCACGCCATGTGGGATTCTCCCTGGTCAGGCATCGAACTCGCGTCGCCGCTGCCAACAGCTCCACAGCGCAGCGCCCAACCGCTGCGCCACCAGGGAGGCCCGAGTAGGGTGACCTTTTGTTTTAATCATAGTTTTCATTTTTTGATGTATAGAACTTAGTTTGATGTAGTTCCATTTGTTTATATTCTCTTTTGTATCTTTTGCTGTTGATGAAGAATCTACAAAGACAGCTCTGAAGTCAATGCCATAGAGTGTTTTGTGTGTTTTCCTTTTTATGTTTTATATTATTTTAGGTCTTACATCCATGTCTTTTATTCATTTGGGGTTAATTTTTGGTAAGGTGTGAGGTAGCAGTCTAGTTTCATTCTTTTGCATGTGGCTATCCAGTTTTCTCAAAACCATTATTGAAGATATGATTCCTTCCTTTGTGTATTCTAGGCTCTTTGGTTGTAAATTAACTGACAGCATATACATGGGTTTATTTCTAGACTCTTTTTCTACTCCATTTATTTATGTGTCTGTTTTATGCCAATACAGCCTCTTTTGATTAATTTTGTAATATGATTTGAAATTAGGAATTATAATGCCTTGTTCTTGCTTATCAAGATTGCCTTGGCTATTTGGGACCCTTTGTTTTTCGATACGAATTTTAGGATTCTATTTTCTATTTCTGTGGAAATGTCGTTGGGATTTTGATAGAGATAGTTCTGAATCTGTAGATCCTTTTGGGTAGTACTGACATTTTAGTGATAATAATTCCTCTAATCTTTGAATACATATCTTTCCATTTATTTGTCTTCAATTTCTTTCAAAAATACCTTCTAAATCTCAGTGCACATATCTTCTGCCACCTTGTTTAAAGTTATCCCTAAGTATTTTATCCATTATGTAACATGCCATTGGAAATGGAATAGTTTTATTTATTACTCGTTCTGATAGTTCCTTGTTGGTGTGTGGAAACAAAACTGATTTTTATGATGATTGCAGGTTAATAAGAAGTTGGACCCTCAGGCAGCAGCTCTAGGGAAGTATATAGTTAAGCTCATTTGGGCTAGAACTGTGAGATAGGCATTTGTTTTAATTCCTTTGTGCTGGCCTCATATATAGCCTCGGGTCAAGCACTGTTTCTTTGTTACCTTTCTCCTGGATTTCTGAATGCAAGTCCTATAGGTTATTAGAGTCAAGTGATGGGGGTCCATTCCTCCTTGGGTGACAACCACAAAAGGTGGGTGCCAGATCCATGTACAAGCTTCTTTGGAAGATATTGGTAAGTTGGTTTTATTGAGTGGGGACATATTAGTAAATTGTTTTTATTGATTGGGATGGAGGGAGAAGTTGATCTCTGGAGTGGATTGCAAACCAGCCCCTAAAGGCCTGCAAAACTATAAGTCTGTCCCTGAGATGACAGCTTTTAAGTATGCAGATAAGCCACTTTTTGAAAAAAAAAGACTGACAGATAAGCTCATTATTATTATTATTTTTAATCTATTTCCTCTGCACTGAGCCCTGGGAGCTGGTTGTGCAAAATGCTTGTGTACCCTTTAAGAACTCTGTTTGTTTATTTTGTTTTGCTGTAATTTGCTGTGTACACATAACCCAAGGCACTTCTGGGGTTCATAGGTATTTTTGGAGTCCATTCCTCTGGCAGGATTCTTTTTGTTTTTAAAGATTTATTTAATTATGCATACAGCCTGGGGTACAGGCCAGAGGCGTGGGGTAGCGAGAGGGTTCACCAGAGACAGAGTGGGGAGCAGAACATGCAGATTGAGGGAAATACACTCCTGAGGGGAGCAGCGGACGAAGCAGGAGAGGTCTGCTGAGCCATGTGGGAATCTCCCCGGCCAGACTTGGAACTTGCGTCACCGCTGCCTGCCGACAGCTCCACAGTCATGTGCTTAACCGCTGCACCACCAGGGAGGCCCCTTCTGGCAGGATTCTTAAAAGTTGGGGTGAAAGATGTGGCTTACAAAGTCTTTGCTCCCCCAAAAGCTGGGGAATATAGATTCCCTTCAAATTTTATGAAACTGTGCCATTGTTTGTGTTTATGGCAAGAGTTTTTCTCAGACTTTCCTACCCATGTCGTTGTGGCTATTTTTTCACTTGTTTGAAGTGTATCAGTTGATCAGTTAGCTCCTGGGTTTGTCGTAGAGGAAATTTCTGTGTACGTAGTTATACACTTAGTTGTTCCATGGTAGGAAGGCGAGATTAAGAGCCTACTATGTGCCATCTTGGCCAGCGCTCACCCTTGTATATTTTGATAAAGAATGTCTACTTTTCCTGCATAAATTCACATCCATATCATGGTACTTCTTTTATTGGCATCATTCCAGTGGTGTTAAAAAAATAATTACAAAGCAGTCACAATCTTCATAGAAAATAGACAGTATTTCAACAATATGTTAACACATAAAACGTGTTCCATGTCACTTTGCAGGTTTTTGTATTGGTCCTGTTCTTTTAAAGCCATACTATTGTCAGGGGGCAAACTGTGGGGCCCACAAACCTATATGCTCTAAATGGGTTGTGCCACCCACTGCATAGACAAAGCACACTATTAGTGTGAAAGAAGTTTAATAAGATTAGTGTGCATAGAAAGAGAGGAAAGGATAATAGTTTCCCAATAAAACCCAAAATTACACATCCACTTGAGGGTAAATGTCCATCCAAACAGGGTTGGCTCACAGTGGGCCTCTCAGTATTGAAAGTCTGCCACAAATCTAAGGCATCTTCTGATGGAGAACCATAGGAAAGGGGCAAAAAGGGCCAGGCAAATCCAGAACTAAAGGAACAAAATTAAAGTACAAATCAAGATTACAACTTCCAAGGTCAGCCTCTGGGTGTATCTCTCACCCACGTGTGTCTTCCAAGTTCCCTAAGGTTCTGGTGCAAGTCCAAAGCTAAGAATAAGGTGTGTCTTTTTTCTTCACATCTCCCCCTTCTCTCCCCAAGTGCCTCACCTTCTAGTGTCTCAAGCTTCCCTTGCTCCTCAGCTCCACCCCTCATCAAGTGTGGCAGGGAACACAGAACCTCCCTTTTTTATGGAGATGCTTGTTACACTGTGATAGTGTTAATTGCTAGTGGGAGTGGGGTCTTGATTTCCTAACTCAAGAATGAAATGAGAAGTTTAACGATGGCATTTGATTTTGAAGCTGAGATTTACTGAAGCGATAGAGAGACTGAATGTTCCAGGGTACCTCAAGGGTGAATGTTTTCCTGAGGAAGCAGCCTCTCCTTTACATAGGGCACCAGGAGCCTAACAGGTGGGGTGAGGCTATACTACCAGCCAGGGAAAAAGGGTGGGGGGGGGAGGGGTTGGACCAGCCTTGCGCAGCCGCAGTAGCAGAACAAGTTCTAGAGCATCCCAAGTGGAGAAAATGGAAAGCAAATCCCACCCAGAGGCAGTGATCATAGCATTATAATGAGGACAAAGTCCAAGTAAGAGAAGGTTTCTTCTCAAAACGCATGCGCCAACTGGGTCCCGGAACTGGTCCTGGCCGCAACGGTTCTGCTGCGTATTCGCTGGACTGCTGAGACAACTGACTAAAACAAGTTCCTAGGGGCAGAAAGTAAGTAATGATTTGCTATGATTCGTTAAGCAATGACTTACATGCACTGTAGTTGGTGTTCTTGTTTTCTAAGACTACGTTTGAGGCGAAAGAAACAGGCACATCCAAGAAGTGCCCTGTCTCAAAAGAATAAAAAAATCAAAACGGTTTTGGTAGGGGGCATTGTTTATTGGCGTGTACTAGAGATGTTGAACTGAGCAGTATAAAAGATAAAGGCAAAGTATTTGTTTTGAACCTTTTCTTCTACCGCAGTTTGAAGTGTTAAATCTTGTCAAACTGGTTACCCCAAATTTAGGACTGTGATGGTTCCCTGGTCAGTTCAGATGTTTTATTTTAGATGCCAACATGCTGTTCTCAGGGAGCTGATAATTCATCTTCTAGAGCCCTAAGTAGGATTCCTACCCTGTAGTACAGCATGAGGCAGGACAAGAGGGACCGTCAGGAGAAAGGTTAGAACTATGTTGAGTTGGTCCTGGGACAGGCAGAGTTTCTGCAGCCAGGTTTCTGTCTGCTTGGCTCACCATATTGCAAATATTCCCTACACCGCTGGCCAGATGTTCCAAATTTCTCTTTCATGGCCTATTTTTCTGCTTGACTGGGCCCTGACCTAACTGAACCTCTCTATGCCCAAGCCTGCGTTCTGTTGCTTAAATGTAAATCATTGCCAGAGGGGAGAAAAAGAACAGACAAATTAACCAGGTGCCCAACAAGATCATTTGCCTCACCTTAAATAATTTTCTGTAGTGGGATTTGACTTCTGAATGGGCTGTAGTTGCCAAATCAGACCCCAGAGAACAGGCCTGGTTAAACTTCCTTCCCCTAAAACTTTGCACACTAAAATTGTCCTCTTAAGTACTGACTAAATATTGTCAGCTGTCAGCTTTATAATTGAGCTGATCAAGCCCTGAGCCTTTGTTTCTTATTGCACTTCCAGCAAGTGTGAGCCTTGACACCTGAGTTAACTCGTGATTCACGTTATTTATGGAAAGGTTATCAGAGATCATGGAAAATACCTGGTCCTTCCATTGTCACTCTTTCGCTTAATTCTATGGAAAAGACCACAAATGGACCTCAAAACTCTTCCTGAGCATAACGTAGCCTCATAGCCCATCTTAACTAGCTGCTTTAGCACATTACTACCAATACATCAGAAGAGGGAAAAAAGTCTTAAATCTTAAAAACCTGTTTTCCACGTGGAGAATGTTTTATGCAAAGAACTCTGTAAGGAGCTTATAGACCCTTCTTATCTGGTATTGAAAAATGGCATAGGAATTATAGAAGATAGACAAGGACAGATGAACAGACTTTTAATATAAATGGTATCATTTAAGGCAGTTCAGTCACTAAAAGACCTTTAGTATGAATCAGAACATTAATCCTCTTTTAAGATCTGTGAGAATTAAGGGTGATTCCCTTCCTAGCTTGAGCTTTATTTGATTCTTTTAAGAGTATAAAGAGGGTGAATGTTAGGAAAATTAGAGACACTGAATAGGTAAAAGGCTATCCTGCCCTTCGATTCCCTATTAAATATGATAGTAAGCAATCTGAATCTATCATAGAAATGCTACCAGCTTTGGTCTGAATTTGTTACTTGTCCAGTAAATTCTGAACCTGAGGCTCACCTTGCTCTTACCGTAATTGGGGATGGAAACACAGAGAAGTACTTGGAACTTGGCAGCTATTGCAAGATATGGTCATTGGGAGCCTCTGGGATCTCTTTCTAAAGTGCAGATACATACTGACTTCTATTTGGCAGATTTTGAAAATCTTTGGTGCTTTTTGATCAAAATTCCCTTGATTTATATCACAGAGGAGCAAGTTATTTTTCTAATTTCTAAAATATACATATAATAAACCAAGCAAACAATCTATTTTTCAGAACAGGGAGAGATATACAAAATTTACACAATTCCTTCCCTTCTTTTATATGCTAACTATGTTTTGAAATGGGGTACTAAAGTTTTTACTTGCTTAACAACTAAATTTGCAGTTTGTGATTCCTTTGTATTATGTAAGAAAGGAAGGTCATAACAAGACAGAAGTTTATGGTTCATGGAACTTTTTATGAGGATGTCTCATAATAAAGTTCTATTTTAAAATTTTTGTTCATATTTTATTTTTATTTTAATTTTTATGGTCATGTATTTGCTCTTCTTTATGTGCATATGTTCCACTTACCTTCCACCAAACCATCCATGCCAATATGCCATCTGCCTTCACCTCCTCCCCTCACCTCCCTCCCCTCTGTTTCCTCTTTTAATCATGATATTCTTGCACGGAATTCAGGATTCAACCATACTCTATTTTTCCTGTGTATATTTTTTGGTTATTTATATTCTGTAGAAGAGTGAAATGATCAGAAGAGTGAAATGATCTGATAGCTGCTTTTCACTTTTTCATTTATTTCACTTAATGTAATCACCTTGAGGTTCATCCATTTTGTCCCAATTGCCACTATTTCATCTTTTCTCATAGCTGTGTAGTGTTGAGGATATATTCCAATGTCTTCTTCCATTTGTCTATGGAAGGGCATTTAGGTTGGTTCCATTACTTGGCAATTATGGACAGTGCTTCTACGTACATAGGTATAGATAAATCTTTTCATATTAGAGTTTTCATAATTTTTGGATGGATACCTAATAGAGGTATTGCGAGATTATTTGAAATTTCTGTTTTGTTGTTGTTTTTTTTTTAAGAAGATTTATTTATTTATGCATACAAGCTGGGGTGCAGACCAGAGGTGTGGGGTGGTGAGAGGATTCACCAGAGACAAAGCGGGGAGCAGAACAGGCATATCGACAGAAATACACTGCTGAGGGGAAGTAGTGGGAAAGGCAGGAGAGGTCTGTTGGCCACATGGGAATCTCCCTGGCCGGGTATTGAACTGGTGTTGCAGTGGCTCTGGACAGCCTCATAGTGCTGCACTTAACCTGTTGTGCCACCAGGGAGTACCTGTTGTTTTTTTTAAAGAAATCTCCATACTGGTTTCCATAGGGGCTGAACCAACTTGTATTTCCACCAACAGTGAATGAGAGTTCCTTTTCGCTGCAACATTGCCAACGCTTGTTTATTCCATTCTTTGCATATGGGCTATTCTCAGAGGCATGAGGTTATATCTTACTGTATTTTTGATTTGCATTTCCCTTATAATAATGGATGTCAGTAGACCATATGTAATTCATATATCTGTAGACCATGTGAATGTCTACTTTAGAATAGTGTCTATTTAGGTTCTTTGCCTATTTTTTTGTTATTGGATTGTGTAATAACTTTGTAAATTTTGGAGATTAGCCCCTTATCAGATGTGTGAGGTACAAATGTTTTCCCATTCTGTAGGTTGCCTTTTTGTTTTTGTGATGGTTTCTTCTCAGGTACAAAATTTATTTAGTTTGATGACCCATTTGTTTGTTTTAGCTTTCGTTTCCCTTGCTATTGGGTTTGAGTACCCAAATGCATTTTTGTGGTAGATGTCCTATAGTGTGTCCCCTATGTTTTCTTTCAAGTATTTTATTACTTCATTTCTTATATCCAGATCTTCAGTCCATTTTGAGTTAATTTTTTATATGGGGTTAAGCATGGACATTATTTCTTTTCTTTTTCTTTTTTTTGCCTGTCACTATCCATTTTTCCCAACACCATTTACTAAAGAGGCTATCCAGGATATGAAATAAACAAATAAAAATCAGTTGCATTTCTATATGCAAGCAGTGTATCAGAAAGGGAAATGAAGAATACAGTTCCATTTACAATCCACCCCAAAAGAACAAAATGACTGGAGTAATCTTAAAGAAGGAAGTGAAAGACTTATATATTGAAAATTATGAAATTCTGATCAAGGAAATAAAAGACAAAGAAATGGAAAGATAAACTATGCTCATGGACTAAAAGAATTAATATCTTTGAAATGTCCATATTACCTAAAACAATTTACATTTTCAATATACTACCTATCAAAATACCAATGACTTCTTTCAAGGAAACAAAAAAATTATCAAATTTATATGGAACCACAAAAGGGTTCAACTAGCTAAAGCGATCCCAAGAGTAAAGGGGAAAAATGGAGTAAAGGGTAAAAACAGTAATCAAAATAGTATGGTATTGGAACAACAGAAATCCAGACCAATGGAATAGAATAAAAATCTCAGAAATAAATCCATACAATTATGGACAGTTGATCTTCGGCAAAGGAGCTACAGCTTTATAACGGAGAAACCATAAGAAAGTTCTTAATATCTCTGGTCCTTCTGTTTCCTTTGCTTCCTTCTACCCCGTAATAACTTCTTTTCTAGTCATTTCCTAAACTGGTACACAATATCTCCATCTGGCATAGTTTATGAGATAGGATGTCAAGTATTTAAGGACATGTAGGTCATCTGAGTCATTGAGGCTTCCAGGTGCTGCTCTACTACAAATGTGGTGAACTACAAGGTCAATAGGAGAGAATGTCTCACCTAGTGGTGAGTCGAAAAAAGAAAAAAAAAAAAAAGAAATCTATAGGTGTAATTTGGCCCCAGGACTACCAGATTGCATGCTTAGGAGTTTTTGGAATAGTAACATATTTAGATTCTGTAAGGCCGTGTTTGAATTTTGATTCTCCTAGACATTAAATACAAGGCTATCTATTAAAAAAAAAAAAAAAAACCCTATTTGGGCCTCCCTGGTGGTGCAGTGGTTAAGTGCTGCAATGTGGAGCTGCCAGCAGCAGCGACGCAAGTTCCATGCCCGGCCGGGGAGATTCCCACGTGGCACCACATACCTCTCCTGCCTCATCCGCTGCTCCCCTCAGCAGTGTATTTCCATCGATCTGCCTGTTCTGCTGCTCACTCTGTCTCTGGTGAACCCTCTCACTGCCCCATGTCTATGGCCTGTACCCTAGCTTGTTGCAAAAATAAATAAATCTTTTTAAAAAAATCCCCTATTCAATGAACCGGATATATTTTGCATAACTGCTTCTCTGTGCAGTTGTTTGAATGTTGTGTGTATGTGTGAAAGTGCATCATAAACCATAAGGCATATAAAGATAAAATATTATTTAGTCAGCAAACACACACCAGGAGTTTACTGTTCCATAAATTCTACAATTAACGCTGCTATCATAAAATACAAAAACGTGCCGAATATATGGTTCTTGTTCTCAGGAGGATCATAACCTGTTTGAATAATTATGGAATTAGAGGGGATCATACTCAGTGAAATAAGCCAGAGAGAAAGAGAAAAATACCGAAAGATTTCACTTATAACAGGACTGTAAGGAAACCAAATAGGAGAGAGACACTGAGCGTGGGGTGGGGGGAGGGGAGGATAAGGGCACAAAATGGAGTAGAAAAGAACGCAGGGGATCACGGAGATGGATCACGGGTGAATTGGTGGTGGGTTACCCAAGGGGAATACAAAATATAATAGACATAATAATAAAAATATATTTAAAAAAACTATAGTATAGAAACCATCTACAAAAATAGTGAATTTATTATAAATGTAACTGGTGTGCTGCACTGTATTCATCCACTGGGGTTGACAAAGCTATACTTGTTATCATATTCAAATGAGAAGAACTCCAAGAAAAAAAATGTTCTGGCTCCAAAAATGTTCTGGCTCTTCAGTTCTTATAGAGTAGCTCTTTACCTAGAGCCTCTTTCCTAAGAGATCCCCACCCACGCTTTGTAAAAGGCTTGGTAAGAGGGACGCCAGCATATGTCATACATGTACAGACTAGGGCTTCTTTTTTTTTTTTTAAACTGAGATAAGATTGGTTTACAATGTTGTTTGTGATTTAGAAGTATAGACTAGGTCTCCTTGGTGGTGATACTGGGGGCTTGGGTCAAACCTCCCATGAGCCATCATCTTGGATAAATTTGTTCTCATCTCATGGGAGCAACCTTGTTTATCCAGTCTGTCAAAATATTCAAACTTCAAAGGAGAGGTGTGTATTTCTACTCCTGATTCTTAAGCTTCCTCCATCATCCTTACCCTCATGCATATTCTTGGGTGCAAGAATATGTAGTAGGTAAGACATTGCATTAATAATACACCATTACCCAACACCCTCACCTTAATCAAGTCTTCAACACAGAACATGCATAGTGATTTACTTTGAAGTAACAGCTGTTCTGGTGATACTTCCTAAAAGTAGAACTTAACATCGCTACCAAACTTAATACCGCTATTACGAAAAAGAGAAACTACCAACAAATTTAAAATAGCATTTAGACAAAAATAAAAGGAAATTTGGTATCCACATTTATCCCCCCAATAATGATCAAGTACTGAGAATTCAACCCAGTACTGAGAATTCAACATACCAGAAAGCTAATCTTGAAGGACGTTGGATCTATAGACCAGCAGATGTGTAACCTATTTGCTAAGAAACAATTCAGGCCTCATAACTAATTCATGCTCACAAGTAATCTGTTTGGAATTTTGCAGCATTTCTTTGGAATCAGTATCATAGAAACTAAGCCATATATGGAGTAGAAAATAAAAATGGAAACAAAACCATATTTCGAGAGTGATGCCGCATTAATGTTTGCCTTAGAGCCTTACTGATTATCTACATATTAATTTCAGAGACCATCTATTTGAAATGCCAGTTTTGCTTGACTTATACTTATAAAATGACATATGTAATCTTCATTACACATGTATCTTCATTAAATTCAGAATAACAAAAAAATATGTGTTTTAATATAATCTGGGTCTGAATATAATAGTAGTCCCTAAATTTATATATAGGAAATTTGATATACAGGACAGTCAGCAGTTTTTACAGAGGTAGACAGAACACAAGTCTGTAATTTAGAACTAGCTTGGAATAACCTTCACCAAGTGAAAGCTACTCATTCTGCTATAGTGAGCCCAGATGGACAGGTCTCAAAAACTCACTGCCCCTTAAAAAAAAGGCATTTTCTCCCAGTGTGATACCACAAAGACATGGTAAGGTAGTGCTTTGGGAATGATTCTGCAAGAGAGCTGGAAGTAGCCCTATGAGTCTGCCCGTAGATGAACACTGGACAATGCAGGCATGGAAATGCAGGCATGAGCTAGAATAAATAACCAAGTAATTTTATGTATAGATCTAAATAATAGATGCTGACACTAAATCCAAAGTAGGTTTGGATGCATGAATTTCCATGCATATAATTCATGATGCCTATCTGAACACTTGTTTTTATATGGACTGTCAAAAGAATACAAGTCTTGGGTTAGGGGAGGGAAAAACAAAAATTATTAATAGTTTGCTGTTCCCAGATTTCCTTCTTACTGTTTTCAAAATTAAGTAGGGAAAATTTACTTTGGTAATTAAACCTCCAACCTATTCAGTGAATGAGTAATAGTTTCTCAAGTACTTAATTGATAATGTATTTAATGTATCTTACTGAGAATTACCAAAACCATCAAAATTACTATATTTATTGTACATTATCCCTTCTTGTACTTTAAATGTCGACTTTCAAAGGAGAGCAAGAAAACTGGCTCTAACTTTATGCTATTATTTTGAAACTGTTGCTGCTGCTTCCAAGGAGGTTTCTCTAAGCAAACTACAACAATATTAAGTTACAGAGCAATTTAAAGGGTCACTAGGCTTGTTAGCCCACATGACATTTCTGCTCCTTCGCAATGGTCCTGGGTCTTTTTTTCCTTAGCAGTCTCCATTGAGACAGGGTGGTGACAGATTCTTAATTCTGCTGCTCCTGTATTAGGTGAAATAGTCCGTCACTTTTCTTAGATGATATGATTGGACGGTGCTGAGAAATACCTAACAATTAGTCACGAAACCCTGACCCAGGCTCTCCCTGGTGGCGGAGGTGATAGCTATCAAGCTATCACCAGCCAGCCACTGTGGCATGAGTTTGATCCCTGCCAGGAAGCTAACCCACCTGGCACAGCAGACTTGTCTCACCGGCCCACTGCCCCCTCAGCCTTGTATTGCAGTAGATCCACCTGTTCTGTTGCCCACTCTGTCTCTGGTGAAGCCCCTCACCCCAATCCATACCTCTATCCTATACCCCAGTTCTTGTATGCATAAATAAATGAAAAGAAATCTTTTTCTTTTAAAAAAATCTGACCCAATGAGCCATTACTGGTTATTAATGCCATCCTAACACATGCCCTGCCCTGTAAGGAAAGTTCCAAATTGTTGAGAAGTCTCTTATCAATGGCACAATAATTCATTGTCTTTTGATAACTGAAAAGATTTACAGAGATATTCTAAATTAAAAGTTAATCTCATTGAAGACAAAAATTGGTCAAACATAATTTGATAAGCAAGAATGTGGATGAGCCCATACAGATGTGGGTTGAATTGTGTCTGGCATTCTAAACTAGTATTTCAGAATGTGACTGTTTGGAAATAGTTTTTTGCAGAGATAATCAAATTAAAATGAAGCCATTTGATTGGTATTTTTAATCCCACATGATTGGTATTCTTACAAGAAAGAAAAATTTGAAAACAGAGATAAACATGCACAAAAGGAAGATGATGTGAAGACACAGGGGGCCCTGGCGTGCAACTGGATGTAGAGATTGTTACAAGCCAAGAACACGGAAGATTGAAAGGCACCATCTGAAAGTAGGATGAGGTGGGGGAGGATTCTCCTCCACAGACTTCAGAGTAAGAATAAGACCTGCTGACTCCTTGATTTGTATATAAACCTCCAGAACTGAATTGCCATAAATTTATTATTTTAATCATCTCAGTTATTGACACTTTGTTATAGTAATTCTAGCAAGCTAAAACAAGGGAGGAAATGATCAGCTATGGAATAAAAAGGGAGAATAATGAAAAATAATGTATTTTTAGGTGATTAATTCTTAAATAACTAGTCTTATTGTTCATCAGATTATTACTTCCTCATTACAGATGTATTAGGGAATACAGAAAAAATATTTAAGAATTAAAAGTAAATTTATCAACTAAGTAGTTTTTCTTGGTGTTCAATAGATGTCCATTAAGTTTCTGACTTATTCACAGATTTAAAATTAAAAGTAAACTATACAAATAATTATGACATACTTTAAAACAACCTACTCTAAGAATATCGCCATAAAATAAGTTCACAAACTTCAATTTTAATACCTATAAGATAATCAGTAGTTTTTTTTTTACCTATAATGTACTCAGCTGTTGTCTCATTACACTTTTTTCTCTCTTTATAAAGTTTGCATAAAGTAACATCTTTATTTAATATATTTTAAAAATCTAGTCACATATTAGGGCCTAAGAAACTTTTAAGACATTTGACATTTATTGACAAATAATTGAATTCCAATAATCAACAGGAACATATAATACTATATTATTTACAAAATACTTATTGGCATTAAAATAAAAATTCATTTTTCTATGAATTTGACAAATGCGAAGTATCTATACATATTACTTACTATTTAGGTTGAATTTTTCATGTTTATTCACATTTATTTTTCCATTTAATAACTTTTTTTTGTTTATCTGTTGAGACCTTGACATTTTTCTTATAGATTTATATGAAATCTTTTTGTTTTGTTTATTCCAGTTGTCCGTATTGTGTTTTCTCCATTATTATTCAAATATTCATCCTTTTATTTAGAGCAAATTAATAGTTTTAAAAGTCAAAACTAAAGCTAGTTTGATTTATGATTTCTTTCGGTAGTTGTAAACTTAGAAAGTTGTTTCAGGATTACCTTAAAATGACTGACTAAATCCACACTCCAGACAACAGTCCCCTACCAAATACTTAACAGCATATGTTTTTAAAATATCCTTGTTTATATTTTCACAATATAGGGTTTCTTGCACTATATATCAACAGCATATTTTTAAAAATCAGTAACAGACTAGGAATGGAAAAGTCATTCTCTCTGTAGACCAGAAATAAATCACTGGAAGGATCAGACAATACAATGAGATTTAAGGAGGGAATCCTTTCAAAGGTCATATATGAGAAAACTCCTGAAGTGAAGGGGGGAAGAAAGTTGGGGTATGTGCAGGAAGGGTGGGAGGGAGGTGTTCTAAACTTGAATGTGATGCCAGTGTTAAAGAAGGTACTGTGTGTGTGGGCCTCCCTGGTGAGGCAACGGGTTAAGCACAGCACTGTGGAGCTGTTGGCAGCCATGGCGCGAGTTCGATGCCCGGCTGGGGCGCAGCAGACCTCTCCTGGCTCACTGCTCCCCTCAGCAGTGTACCTCAGTGGATCGGCCTGTTCTGCTCCCCACTCAGTCTCTGTGAACCCTCTCACCCCTGCTCCTCTGGCCTGCACCCCAGCTTGTATGCATAAATAAATAAATCTTTAAAATATAAAAAAAGGCACTGTGTGTGAACTGACAGTGTCTTGGTGGGTGGTACTGCCCCAGAAGGCACGCAGCCCCTTCTCCCTTCCCAAGCTTCCTAGAAATCTTCGTGGTCAGACAAAAACAGTCCGATTGGGCATCCAGATGGGCCAGAGAGACATGGCAATGCCCTGGGTAGCTCCAGACACCCAGGAAGAAATAAAAATTTAACTCCTCATAAGGTCCTTCCTACATCATCCTGTCCCTGACCAGTATGCCCAGTAAAATGAACACACAATGAAATTTTTCAGTTTTGTAAGAAAAGCCCTTGAAAAAGAGGTATGACTCTCAAGAACTAGACTAACATCTAGTGAAGTGACTTGAGTACAAAGAACAAAATTATAGAATAGATAAAATCATTTTCCTCAAAGTGAAGAAGAGGAAATTTAGTCCACAAAATAAGTGCCAACAAGAAATCTTGTAAATATAAAATTTCTTAGGAAAAATAAAATTCAACAGATATAATAAACATAAGAATGGGCTCAGATGGAAAGTGAATTAGTGAAATATACAATCAAATTATAAAAAATTTTCAGAATTTCAGATTCAGTCTTTTTTCTCTTATCCTAATTTCAAAAGCAAATTCCAAGCTAAAAATAAGGTTGAGAAATGATCCTAAAGTAGATATCTAAGTTGTGTCAAAATTCTTAATAACTTAGTTGTCTTGGTAACTGACTAGTATTTGTTTTATACATAAAAGAATTATTACCTTCACTATGTAAATGTCAGTTTAAACATTAGAATCCTAGGTGATTTTTGTTCTGTCCTATATTTTGTTCTCTTTCAGTAATCTCCAAATAATTCATTAGTATAAAGATAAATGCTGGCCTTCAATGATTGCATAATCATCTATATATTTTTTTAAAGATTTATTTATTTATACATACAAGCTGGGGTACAGACCAGAGGTGTGGGGTGGCAAGAGGTTTCACCAGAGACAGAGTGGGGAGCAGAACAGGCAGATCAGAAATACACTGCTGAGGGGTGCAGCGGACGAGGCAGGAGAGGTCTGCCGCACCATGTGGGATTCTCCCGGGCTGGCAATCATCTATATTTTATACTTTTCCAAAAAGGGATCTTCACAGATATATGCCACTCTGTATACTTTTAAGCCTCTTGTAAAAAAAAAAAAAAAAAGAAAATGAAAAACTTTCCTTCTCAAACTAAAGCTTGAAAGTTTCCTATGTAAATTTTATTTTTGACTGCAGATGATACTTATATGGATTTTTGATAATATTATCTAATTGGCTGCATTCCAATTCTCAACTTCTGTTATCTTTGTAACATATAACAATATATTTTTTATGTTTAATTTATTAAAAGTCTTCTTTAATATTAAGCAAGTCGAGTGAGAGGTCTAAAGAAATCTCTTCAGAGTTCCAGCACCATTACATCATGATATAGTTAGTACTTATTCAAAAAGCAAATGTGATGGTAATATAGTGCCAGAAAATTTCAGACTGCTCACTTATAAAAATAAAATGCATAATCAGGTATATGACAAACACTTTGAAAAAATTTTTATTCATATAGGTTATTCTTTCAATAGCCTGTAGTTGTATAGAAGCAAACAGTCTAATTCTAAGAAGCACATAAAGTCCCCCTATGTGTAATGAGTGAAAATCCAGAGTTTGAGGACTAAAAATAAAGTTTTGTTTCTTTCTCTCTCTCTTCCTCTAAATAAATGGACCACATATTATGTATATATGCAAAGGTTCAGAATTATACTGTCAGTCAAATATGGCAAAGAGGAAAGTTTGAAGAGATAAGGAAAAATGATTCACAGAGAAGAGGATATTACTGTTTCTAGGGTCAGCAGATGGATTTTGTGCCTAACTATCAAAAATGACAGGTTCTATAAACTCCTTGATTATGAATACAACATCCACAATTATAAGCAGAGCTGAACATAATGGCTGTTCCTTATTGAGAAAATTCTGTGGCTTTATGTTGATAATTATCATAATAAAATTAATAGCTCAATATTAGTTGGAATAGAAAGAATAAAGTCAGCACTGAGTGTGAAATTTGGGCATTCAGTGTGTGGCATTAAATACTGTAAGCACAGTAACTGAATTTGCCAACATGATAATAAAAAATATAATACATAGGATAAAGAGATATATGAAAGTTTAGTGACATCCTAGTTATGTGAAGCCTATTATTTTTTCAATTGGTCTTTAAAATAAAAATGAAAATGCTCTTATTAAATGACAAAAATATTTCTGATCCTATTGACAGCTTATTTCATGAATTACTTTAATTCATCTCAATTCAGATTTTTGTTTAACCTGGCACAGTGGACAATACCAAAATAAATAAGCAAATACTAGTAATTTCTTTGAAGAGTTTATGAGAATTGTGGAGTAAATATTTACAAGTGAAGCAGAATTCACCATCACTGCATATCATGCAAAGCCTTTGAAATACTGGATATAGATGAAAATCTAAATGTTAAAACTGGGAAAAATTGAGAAATTCTAATTATGGTCCCTTGAATGGGATCACTACATTGATTTCCTCCCAGTGTCAAATCCCATAGCCTCAAGTGTCAGACAGTTGCTGTTGTATTTCTCTAATCATCGCTACTCTTCTGCAGCTATAGTGTTACATGCTGCTCTCTATTGTTGCTGTATTTATCTCTAACTGACATGACAGACCTATCAAAAATAACCTTTGTTTTTGGCCTTCACTTATGTATAACCCAATCTTTCCTCCAGTTCTCTTTATAACTCATTTATTCAACAAGCTGCTCAAGAACCTAGGTCTTATTAAATTGAACAGAAGGCATAATGCCCACTCCTCCAACATATATTACTAAGGTATTTATCCTCTCCTTCATTTTTTTGCTGTAATTTGAGCCTGTTCCAATTCTCCCTTGAGGCAGTCTTCTTCCATTTTTTGCTTCTCTATGGGCCATTTTTTAGTTAGTTGCTAGAGTGATGAAATCATGCTTTCCAACTAGAAGGGGAGGTTGGTGGGGTGGAATGAGGGAGGAAGGGAGTTCAATGGAACATGGTAGTGGACATGGTGTGAAAATTACAGTTGTAGAGGTTTAAACCTATAACCTCCAAAGATGATAATATAAACAAAAATTAATAAACAAAAAATATTATGAATCCTCAAGTGAATTATTGCAATTAAGTAAAAACTCCTTGTTATGATTTCCATCTCTAACCTTATCTTCAATCATTGCTTCCCACCATGTTCCAGTTTTAGAGGTCTCTTGATGTATCTCCAACATACCAAGTGTTTTCTTTCTTTGGAAAAGCTTCGTAATTGACATCTGAAATAATTTGTCTCTGTATCTGCACAGGATGATTTCTTTATTATTATTTTTAAAAACATCCTTGTTTGTTTTTTCACAATATAAGATTTCTCTCCTCAGGTGCAATCACCATAGTTTTTCCACCACCATCAAAATACCCACAGTCCTCCATCACACTCCATCCACAGTTTGGTTTCTTCTTGGTATTCATGTCTCAGTTCAAAAATACCTTCCTATTGAGACCTTCCTAGCACTCAATCTAATATCTAGGTATACTCTTGATGAGATTATTTTATAAGATTTACAAGTAAAGGGACCTCATTGTTGCTCATTCTATTTCTAGCATCTATTTCATTATGAGGCTCCAGTTAAGTTCTCAATAAATATACAAAGAATGAAGATAAATGCATAAATAAATAGAAGATAATGAATTTCAGAGACTGAGGTACAGCCTATCTTCAGAAATACTGAGAGAAATAAAATAAAAGGAATGGAAAGATCACTGTTGAGCAAAATTAGTTAGGAATTTCTGAGTGAGGTGAATCACATCTGCACATGAAGAAGACTGGGTTTTGTCCTTGGAAGGGAAGAGCATTTTATTGACATATTGTCAGTGCATATTTGGAAATGAATGGGAAAGATCAAGAGAGAAACATTATTGGAGAAGGAGGAATGTTGGTGATAAGGTGAGGTAAGCGTAGTCTTTAATGTACAGGTTTAGTTCAGATGATTTTATCAGTGAATGAATGTCATAAAGCATAAAGAAGAATTTAAATATTTTGAAAGCTTGTCTTAGAACAAAAATTTGATAGTGTCAAAAGTCCTTGTTTTTTTGCAAGTTGATGCCTGGAACAAGTTGTTAAAAGCGAAAGCTTTGAAATCAAATGATGTGAATATGCATGAAGATAGCAATTTCCTAGCTTTCTGACCTTGAGCAGTTGCTAAATCTTTCTTCCTTAACTTCAGTCTGTTGTATTTGCAGCATTTTTAGGATTAATATAAGAATATATAGTAATTAACCAATGTCAATCTTGCACAGGAAGAGTTTAGAATATGTGATCATTATTATTATTAATATGTCATAGTACAGTATCTAACATGGGTTCCATCTTTGATAGCTAGATTGTTCTTTTGTTTTTCCATTTACCACCTGGGAGTGGACAAATGATATCAATGTGAAAAAAAATTTGATAGAGCAGTTACGTTTAATTAACAAAATGCTTTGTGCTGAAGAAAAATTAGTAGAATTACCTTGTAGGTGGCAGAAATCTTTGGTTTGAAATATGAATTTGAATAGTGACATTTTGTATATCACAATTTGTCAGGTAGCTAAATTTAAAATGAAAAAAATTGAAATATAGGGGCAGGAAGACGATAGGGTTGTGGCACTGGGGATTTGGTGAAGGGTGAGGCATGTGCATATAGGGAAGTGTGAAGTTATATTTCTAAACTCTTAAAGTTGTATAAATGAATAGCAAATCAATAAAACTTGAAAGGAATAAATGAACTATATGAATGAAACCTTCTTAGATCATTGTACTCACCTAACAGTGTATTCTTGAAAAGTTAATTTACTCATTCACAAATATGCATCAACACAGACATTGTGCCAATCAGTATTTTATGAGCAGGGAAATAAGGTGCAAAAAATGCAGAAAAGGTCTTGTTCTTATGGAGCTTACAGAATAGCAGAGACAGACATTAATAAATAATTTAAAAAGAAGGTAAAATTACAACAGAGTGTTAAGTGTTATAAAAGAGTTACATGATTGCAGTTGATTTTATAATAAAAAAAGCTTACTGGAAACCTTAATTTCTATAGAAATATTTATAGGTTCCATTAACTTACGTTGCTTTTAGAATATGGTATCTCAATGGCAGAGTGAGAAAAGGGGTCTATTATAGATAGAATTGAATGTTTTTAGTTAGAACTTGCTAAGACAATACTTCATTGTCATCTTGAACATGGTATAATCAGTTAACCATAGTCATTTGGTCTTCATTTATCATCTAGATATGTGTACATGTATGAACATGTGTGGATGAATCTAGTTATGTGACTAAGAAGTACACCATTAGAATAATGAACTACATCACATACAGAGTTTAATTGTAGAGTATTTCTTCATTCTTACAATACATCTCTGAGGGAAGTAGCAGGGATTAGAAAATTATACACTTTACTAATTTATTTACTTTTTTTACTGGTATCATTTCCTATAAGATAATTTCTGTTGCTCATACCTAAGAATCAAAGGCACTTGGTGAAAAATTAGGTATTTAAGGATCATGTTATTTTTATAAATTGGATTGTCTTTAAGAGCCAGAATGCTATATTCATCAGTTGATAAATGTTTCAATTTAAAAAGTAGAACAAACAATACCGGTCATATTTTTGTCTAAAAAACCTTAAATTTTAAATCATTTTCCATGGTCAACATATTACTAAAACATTTATTTTCAGTATAAAAGTTACAATGACAATATTTAAGTGTTTGGAAATGAAATGGCTATTCATATGAGTTTGTTTACATGTCTAACTCTTGAAATATCTTGATATATAATCTCAAATAGGTGAGCATAAAATCACAAGTCACTTTAGAAAAGTTGTCTCCTTAAATACTTACCACATTTTGTATAGGTGAAATAAAGTGTTCAGGCTCTGCAAAAATTCTATACTCATAAAATTGAATAAATCAAATAATATTAACTTATTTAGTTTTTTCTGTTGTTAGCTTGTGTTGTGTGGGGCTTAAATTATACACCCTGTACAGATTACGTGCTAAGATTAAATTATTAAAGAAGATCATGCTAGAGTATACAGCCTCAGAATTAAAAAGAAGTTGATGGAATAGCTCTCCGAGCTAGGGCTAAATGGTTTTGTAGCAGCTGTTGATAGCTATTAAAATGTGTGCAGTGCCTTTGGAATATTAAAGAGAAAGCATCACATTCATTATGTTAAAAAGTTTCAAGTAAATTTAGGTGCCAATATGTTTAGCAATTAGTAATACAGAACACACATCATGGACTTCACTTTTATATTGTGTATTTTATAATAAAGTTAAAATTTAGTACCAAGGTTATTCCTATTTTAACTTACTTGAGGCAGACTTATCTGTGTTTGGATTGCACAGCTCCTTCTGGTTGTGTTAGAGTCTTTCACTGATGCCAGCCAGACTGGATTTTTACAAATCTTCTGTTATTGAATTTCAGAAATTTTAGGTCATGCCATGTTCATGTTTTTGTTTAATTTATTCATATTTGCCTTTCACTATTCATTTAATGAAAACATAAGCCAGCTGGAAGTCCTCAGTGTTTCTCTAGTCAGAAAAGGCAGCATCATAGCAGAGTTGCATGGGAAGGAATATGTTCTTCTGGATCTGTTCCAGTATAATTACAAAGCCTTATATAGGTGTTCTTGGTATAATAAATTGGCGCCTAATCCAGTCTATTAATAAATAGCAAGTCAATGACACAGTAGAAGAACAAGAGGTTCAGAGAGGGTGACAAAAAGTGGTTTGAGAGGAATGCATATAAAAGACACTCTTGCCCTCATCATCCTCACTTATTATTGAGGTGTGCCTTCTCTGGCTCCCAGTGTGAGCTCTAAACTCATTTTCTCACTCTGGGTTGTTGTAATGAGCCCATGAGGTGACAAGACAGCAGATGGAATGGATAAACAATTACATAGCCCCTTAACAAAATTGTTCCCTCTGCCTCTTGAGTAAGAGGAAGTTTAGCCAGGGTGAGATAATGAGTTAAGGTGGGAATATGTTTGCTAGATGACGTGGGCATCACTGGCTGACCCTTTGACCCTACCAGAGTACCAAGTATGATGACTTGACCCTGTAAGTTCTCTTTTTTTCTAGCATGAAGTAAAATCTTAATCTTAAGTAACAATGCTGTGCTTTATTGTATTGTATTTTGTAAATGTTTCTATTGTTGTTGTTAGTACTGATAAAGAACATAGAAAAGAGCATTAAGCATTTAATGTTTCATGAACATTAAAGCTGACAAACCATTTGTTTAAAGCACTAATTTGTTTATATGTATTGGAAAACAGTTACCACCAAGAAAATGTTGGTGTATGTATTTTTTAGATTCCCCACCCCTCAAAAACATTCCCTACAACATCTAAAGCTCAGTCTTAACGTTAGGATTGCTATATAAATAAGTAAATATTATACTCAAATATTAAAAATTAAATATTTAATTCATGAAAATTTCATGCAACTATTTAGATGGATATCTATTGTTATTTATGTTTCATTTAGTTGGGTAGGTTAAAAATTAGTTTAAAATAAAGAAACAATAATATAATAAATTGTCCCTCTGTGATATTTGTTTGAGAGTATTGCACGGTCATGTTCACAGATAACAGAAGTGGCACACCCACTGCATTTATGCTTTTAAAATTGCTAGATGTTAGTTCATTCAAAAATGTGTTGAATTTTAAATAGCAATGGTTATATTTTCTGAAAAAAAAAATCCCAAAGCATTAAATTTGTAGATAGAGGCTGTATTATTTTCAAATCACTTTTATGTGGTTTCAACTCTCCCTTTTTCAGTATATTAAATTCCCCGCATCTTTATATCCACCTCTTTTCTTGTACCTAGATCATAATTAAACTCCACATGCAGCCATAAATGCAAGGCAGAAAGTTTTCTATGTGTAAAACAAAATATTTAACTATAAATTTATTTAACTATAAAATATAAATTGGTTAACTTATAAGTAATATGTATATATAATATGTATATATTCTTTTAACATCAGAGACAAGGCAAGGATACCCACTGTCACCACTTCTGTTTACTATTTGAACTTTAAGTTAAAGCAATTAGATAACAATAGGAAATAAAAGGAATTCACATTAGAAAAGAAACTATCATTATTGGCAGATAAGTATTCTATATATAGAAAGTCCTAAAGCATCTATCAAAAAACTATTAGAAACAGTGAATGAATGCTGCAATATGGCAGATTGCTAAATTAACATACAGATAATCTGTTGCATTTTTATTTATAAATAAAAAGGAAAAAGTTAAGAAAATAATTCCATTCACAATCACATCAAAGAATCAATTATCTAGGAACTGAATTAGTCAAGAATGCAAAGTATTTATTATTATTTTTTTATAAGTTTCACCAACTTTATTTATTTTTTAAGATTTATTTACTTATGCATACAAGCTGGGGTACAGACCAGATGTGTGGGGCGGCAAGAGGGTTCACCAGAGACCGAGCAGGGAGCAGATCAGGCAGATTGAAGGAAACTCACTGCTGAGGGAAGCAGTGGGCGAGGCAGGAGAGGTCTGCCACACCATGTGGGAATCTCCCCGGCCGGGTGTTGAATTCTCGCTGCTGCGGACATCTCCACAGCGCAGCGCTTAAGCACCACCAGGGAGGTCCAAGAATGCAAAGTATTTAATACAGTGCAAACACAAAGCTGTACTTAAGGATATAGAAGAAGACATAAAAATATGGAAGATATTCCCATGTTCAAGGACGGAAGAATCAAAATAATCAAAATAACCATCAATCAAAATAACAAAATTCTACCAAAAGTGATATGTAAATTTAATAAAATTCCAATTAAATTATCAATGATATTCTTAAAAGAAATAGAAATAAGCTATTTTAGCATATTTATATATAATTATATTTATATTTTAATTATATTTATTTATATGGGGCCATGAAAGATTTAAAATAGCTAATGCATTCTTGAGAAAGATGGAGAAAATGTAAGAAGCATGTTGTTTGACTTTAAATTATGCTATAAAGCAACAGTAATTAAAGCAATGTGGTTGTGGGATAATTTTAGACACATGAATTAATGGCACAGAATTGAAAGAAATAAGTCCACATATATGCTTTTATGCTAAAGGAACCATGGCCATGCCATGACTGAATAAGAGTCTCTAACAATTGGCACAGGGAAAACTAGACAGTCACATGTCAAACAATGAAGTTTGATGACTCTCTAACTCAATGCACAAAAATAAACTTGAATTAAAGATTTAGGTATGAGACCTGCAGTCATAAATATAAATTGCTGGTAAGTTTCATGATGTTAGTGATAAAGATGTTTTTGAAGACTCAACCCCTTTGGCAAGGAAATACAAGGAAATAATTAACAATTGGGATTACCTTAAATTAAAATGCTTTTCATAGGGAAAGAAAATATAAGTAGACGAAAAAGACATCTTATACCTACACCCCTATGTTTATTGCAGCACTATTTATAATAGGTAACATATGGGAAAAACCCAAATATCCAAAAATAGATAACTGGATCAAGAAGATGCGGTGTATATGTGTAATGAAATATTACTCATCAATTAAAAAAGATAAACTCATGCCATTCACAGCAACATGTGTGGAACTAGAAGGGATTATACTCATTGAAATAAGCCAGAAAGAAAAAGAAAAATATCTGATGGTTTCACTTACAGGAGGAATGTAGGGAAACCTAATAAGGGATCAGAAAAAAAATAATTAAAATAAATTAAAGAAAAACAAAATTAACAAGCAACTGTAAATCAGAGACACTCTGCAGGGGAGGAGGAGGGAGAGGGATCAAAAAGGGAGGAAAGTGCATAAGGGACCATGGTGATATTGCATAAGTGAATTGGTGGTGGGAATTACATAGGGACTACACCTGAGAGGAGAAAGAGTACATTGTACAAAAAAGAAGAATGATATAAAAGAAAAAAAGGGAAAAAACATGGTGAAAACTGGCAGATTGTAACATAATTGTCAACACTAGTGTAATCATCATTAAATATCTACTGTGAATGTGCAGACAATGACTGTAAGAAGAGTTTCTGGATTGAATTGCTCTGGAGAATTCTGAGCTAAAGAGAACTAAAGAGATTTTTTTAACCAAAAAGCTTTAGACTTGCTAATGAAAATTATGAATTTCTAAACTGAAAGAAAATCTCTTCTAAACTGATGACTGTAAAGAGCTTTTTTGCCACAGGACATATTTTAAGATGAATGGTTCTCATTTTGTGAAATGTTGATCTAAACCAGTCTAGTAAAATAAACAATATGACAAATCAAAAAAAAAAAAAAAGAAAAAGACATTCTACTGATCGAGAGAAAATATTCACACATTACGCAACCAACAGAGGCTTAATATCCAAGATATACAAAAAACTTATTCAAATTAGTAATAAGAAAGTCAAGCAACTCAATGAATAATGGGCTTCAGATCTGTACAGGCATTTCACTAAATATTCCTAAGGCCAATAGATAGATGGAAAATGTTTGACATCATTTTTCATAAGAAAGATGCAGGTCAAAACCTCAATGAGACCTCATCTTACTCTTTGAAAATAGCATATATTAAGAAAACTCCCAACAAAAAGTTCTGAGTGGATGTGGAGAGAGAGGAGACAGTAAATTGTTGGTGGGACTGTAAACTGAGGCAGCCATCTTGAAGATCAATCTGGATTTACCTTAAAATGAAAATACTGTATAACCCCAGAATCCCATTTTTGGTCATCTATCCCAAGAACTTGAAACAATCAATCAAACAAATTATATTCTTGACAATGTTTATTGCAACACTGTTTACAATAACAAGACCAAAACCCAAGAGCCCACCAATAGATGCCTGGATCGAGAAAGTGTGGAGGGGACTCCCTGGTGGCACAGCAGTTAAGCACTGCACTGTGGAGTTGTCGGCAGCTGCAACACAAGTTCGACGCCCAGTGGGGGAGATTCCCACACGGCGTGGCAGACCTCTCCTGCCTTGCCCGCTGCTCCCCTCAGCAGTGTGTTTCCGTCTATCTGCCTGTTCTGCTCCCCACTCTGTCTCTGGTGAACCCTTTCGCCATCCTACCCTCTGGCCTGTACCCCGGCTTGTATGCATAAATAAATAAATCTTAAAAAAAAAAAGGTTTGGAATATCCACACAATGTAGTACTATTTGGCTGTAAGAAGAAAAAAATGTCATTTATAGCAGAGTCCCTGAATTGTTATTTTTAAATTTGTTGTATTTTAAAGTCTACTCTTTGTACTCTACATGTTCTCTGGTTTGGACAAAGGCCTATGTCATGTGCCTTGTGTTACAGACTCATACTGAATAGTTTTGCTACCTTAAAAATACCTCTTGCTTCATTTATTCAATCCTCCCCAAATATCTGCTGCCAGTAATCATGCTACCATCACTGTTAGCAAAGTTTTGCCCTGTCTTGTCACATAAATGGGATGATGCAGATTTAACCTTTTCCAACCTTTATTCATTGACCAATATGCATTTGATGGCCATCCATGTCTTCTCAGAACCTAATAGCTCATTATTTATTGCTGTGTGTTGCAGAATTCTATTGTATGGATGTACAACAGTTTGCTCGTCTATCCACATTGGAAGAAAAATTTTGTTACCTTCAATTTTGGGTGATTATGAAGAAAGCTGTTACTAGTATTCACATGCAAATTTTGTGTAAGTTTTCATATAAGCTGGGTAAATACCTGGTAGTACAATTGGTTGATCATAATGTAAGACTTTATAACTCTGAAGGAAACTGTCAAAGTACCTTCAAAATTGGCTGTGTCATTTTGCATTCCCACCAAAAGTGTTCTACCTCTGAGCCAGTCAGTGTCTTTGAATTTAGTCATTCAAATAGGTATGCAGTAATAACTTGCTTTAATTTGCATTTTTTCTTAATCACATATGATTTTATCCTTTTCACATGCTTACTTGTCATCTGTTTATTTATTTTTTTTGGTGAGTTAATTATTTAGATATTTTGCCCACCTTTTAAATTGATTTGTTTGTTTTTTAAGGCCTTTCCTAAAGTGGTTTTTGTGAATTTTGTATACAAGTTCTTTATTTTGTATGTGATAAGCAAATATTTGATCCCGGTCTCATTTGTTTTATTGTTGTCCTAAAAGTATCTCTTGTAGAACAAATGTTTTAATTTTAATGAGTTCCAATTTATCAGTTCTTCTTTCTTATATCATGCTCTTTATTTTTGTATACAAAAACTAATCTCCAAACTTATGATTTTAGGGTTTTTAAATTTTTCATGAGGTCTTTATTAAAAATATTATTTATTTTATACTTTATATGAATAGGTTTCTCATGTTGTTGCTTGCCTTTTTTGTTTAGTATAATTTAACAAGAATCCAGAAATTTTACCAGTCTTTCCTCAATAATGTCTTCTGTATTTTCCATAGTTTTAAAGCTTAATGCAATAAAGCTAGTTAAAGATCTCTTATGTTCTCATATTTTTTAAAAAAAATCCTAATTTTTTATTTTTAATCAAATTTATTCTGAGGTGAAGATTTAAATTGCTTTTCAAAATAACCTATTATCTTAGCAGTGTCTATGGAACAATTGTAAAATTATGTGTGTGCATGTGTGCATTCATGTGTGAATTTTTATCATGTTGCATTGTCTGTTAATTTAAATTTCATATTAATACCATAACATATTATTATTATAATTTCATAAAATGATTTATTTTGATATGTGATAGAGCAAGGTTCTTATTACCATTCTTCTTTTGATGGGTTTTAGCATTTTTACCTATTACTCATACAGATAAATACAAGTGAAATTTACAATCATTTTACCATTCAGTCATATACTAAATTGTGTCTTAGTAGTTTTTCAATTTGAAATGCATATTTTAAACTTTGGTAAGAATTGTTTTTTTTTGTTTTATTACTCATTCATTGGTGTGCTCATTCATAAAACACTTTCACTAAGCATCTGATGTGTGACTATACATGGTGACACTTCAGTTAACATCAAAGATACAGTTTTTGCAACCAAGATGCTTCAGTTGGGTAGGGCATACACTTCAAATTATTCCAGTTTTTGTTAATATTTATGAATGATTGTTGGTAATTTATTCTTATAGGTATCTCACATTGGATAAGAAGGTAATTTTATATATTTAAAGTATATAAACTTAATGTAACTGATAGTAAATGTAAGATATCTCTTTTCACTTTATTTTTATATAGTAGTTACTGTTTCAACCTATTCCATTATTTTCTGCCTTCTGGCAGGTGATCTGAGGAGTAGTTCTCTTTCTTTGATTTCATGTAGTGGTTTAGAAATTTTTATTTTACATTTATGTTAATGTTGTTTTCAAAAATACTTAACTTTGCCTGGGAATAGGAATTTTACCACATCTTTATTTCTTCCACTAATCATATCCCTGGCAGATCAATTTATTTTTGTACTCATTCTGTGAATCTTCACAACATTGGTAAATTACCCTCATTTTGTGGAAAACATTGTCTAAGCTCCAGTAGTTTTTATTCCCTTAGCTAGTCTTCAACTGGGTAAGAAATATTTAGACTGAGTTTGCTAACAGATTGTGCCTGTGAGGTTTTGGAAAGACTTTCTTTGAGATATTAATTTTGTGCCACTATTGTAGGAGACTTTAAAAAATCAAAAACAGGGCCTCCTTGGTGGTGCAAGGGGTTAAGTCTCGGCACGATGAAGCTATCCAGAGCCACTGCAGCACAAGTTTGCTCCCTGGCCAGGTAGCTGACCCACAAGGCACAGCAGACTCTCCTGTCTTGCCCACTGCTCCCCTCAGCAGTGTACTTCAGTAGATCTGCCTGTTCTGTTCCCCACTCTATCTGTGGTGAATCCTCTCACCCCACCCCGTACCTCTGGTCTATATCCCAGTTCTATGCATAAATAAATTAAAAAAAAAAGAGCAAGCAAACCTGAATCAGAAAAAACAGTCAAATTAAAAAAAAAAAAAGAATCAAAACCATCTTGCCTTCCACATTATAGGCTATAGCAAGTTTTTGGAGATTGGTCTGGAAACTTTTGACTCCAGGTCAAAATTTATTGGCTTCTGAATTTCATAGGTAAGCGGAACCTGCAGAGAATGGAAACTGCAACCAGAGTTGTTTAGGGGTCTAGTCCCTTTGAAAAAAGAGAGTCTGAACTCATGAGGGTATAGCGATGTCGCAAAGAGGTAAAAGGATGATGCTTTGTTTTTACGTAGTTATATAAATGTTATAAACATATGGAGTTTATACACATACACACACATACATTCTCATGCTTTTCTGTTGAGTTATGATATACTTAAACGATGTTACCTAAGAGGATATTGTAAGTTGTTTATTTTCCTACTTTTGAAATAGATCTGTGTTTTAATTTGAGAAATATGGTCCTAAGGGTTCTGAATACATTTGAAAATACTGACTTAGTGTCTCTTTTCTTTGTCAAGCAGAATACTTTTCTAATTAAATCATCAGATTCTCCACATCTTGACAGAAGTTTGGCATAGGGTGTTACTTTGAGCGATTCCACCATTTTGAGTATATTGCCCACTATGGTCTCTGTTTTTCCAGTTCCTCTTCTCTGGTCTTTATAGAATCCTAATAGCTATTGAACTGTGGGTATGGAAAAGCAAGAGTGGGAAGAAAGATATGAAAAAGCACAAGAGCAGTGAGTGTTAGGATTGCTTCACAACTTCCTAATGAAGATATACACAGAGGTAAATGGACCAACAGAGAAAATTAAAGCCATTTCTTATCCCTTTTAATAAATTGGGATTTGTCCCTTGGGCATGGTAGTATTTTAATCTGTCCTCTTATTTATATACAGAGTCCCCATTCTATGGTTAAAATACAGGTCTGTTTTACATATTTGTGTGATAATATTGATGTATATGAACACAAATAACATATAGGTATGTATTTTGATCTGGAATACCTGCACAAATAAGTATATTTTATATTCAGTAAATATATTTTTAAGGGGAAAGTACATAGTGACATCTGCCAGTCATTTCTAATTAACAAATGAAATTACTTATGCAAAGTACTGTTATAAAGTATGGAAATACAATCTGAGATTTATGAATGTGAAAACAAAATCCTTAAGAAGGCATATTCCATTGGCATGAGAACTTGAAAAAATGAGTTATAAAGAATAAAGATAGAACTAGGAAATACTTAAATTCTATGAAGTTCTCGAGGATTTTAAAAAAACATTCCAAATGCAATAATACATGCCTTCCTATAAACTAGTTTCCAAAATTTCTTCTCTGCAAAGTTATATTTTGGGCTTTTGGAGATTTTTCCTTTTAAAAATAGAAATATGCAAATTAATATAGTGAGTGTAGGAGGTAAAACAAAGTAAGTTTAACAATGACAATTAATGTGAGCCTGTTAAACATTCATGGGTATTCCTAGAAGTTCGTGGAACAAATGTGGTAAAGATATGGTGCCAACATTAAAAAGATTTACAGTTTAGTTGGGAAAATAAGCACATGTGCAAGAAAATCAAAATACTTTATAAATATGGCATTCATATCACTTTATCTGGAACTTATTATTTCTTGGGAAGGGAATTTTATTCTCTTGAAACTTTAGCTTTTATCAGTCTGTATTGAATATTTATAACAAAGTAACAGATAAAATAATACTCTTTCATGCTTCTTTCTCATTTTCTTCATTTACTGAGTCTTGCTTTAATCTAAAATTTCCTTTCTAGCTGTTTTCATCATTTTATCTCTCTGAAGTTTCTCCAGCCTCTCCTTCCTTACCTGATCAACATATGTTAATCTTGGCCTTCCTCTTCATTTCTTGCCCTTAAAATGACTTTTTGTATTTGCCTTTTTGTTATGGATTATGCTTTCAAAATGAAAGTTTTAAATATGTAATTATTACCAACATTTTTCTTAATTTTCATGTTACCTAACTTTTTCCTGCAATTTCAGACAAACCACTGGCATCCCTTATTTAAGCTATATCACCTCATCTATATCTTCACATACACTACTTATTCCTCTTCCATTCAATACAGAAGATTGAATGACTGGGCTCTATCCTGACCTTGTCTCCTGCGTTTGAGTTGATTTGTTCCCCTATCTTGGGAGAAAACTCAGGGATGTCCAAAGATCAATATACGTGGTGTCCTGTGTCCTCTCTCTCTACCTCTCTTCATTAATCTCTCCAGCATAGATTTTTTTAAATAAAAAAAAATTATGTGCACTTTCTGTAATAGAAGATAAGCATAGAGATTTGTAAAAAGTAAGTTTGTATTTCTATTCCACTTACAACCCTACCTAGATTAATTCATTTTTTTCACTTGGTACCCATTTGAAAATATTGTTATATTCTTACAAATTATACACAAATAAATATACATAGGGATTATTTTAATTTTGCTCTTCCTAATCAAAGTATTCTCTCTCTTCTTTACAATGAGCATTTTCTATTGAAAAAAAAAAAAACAACTTGGATATTCCATCATGGTTCTAAATCTAGGTGCATTTTGTTTTTCAGAAAACATTCTAGTTTTCTTTAGGGTCCTTGTGCCAAAGTTATTGAGTATTTCCTATTGATAAACACTTAAGTTGAATTCAGTTTTTTTCCATCACATTTCATATATATAATGATGTAATACACTATTTTATGCAGTGTTGGCTACCCAGTGTAGAATTTTTTGGTTCTGTATAATTTAACAACCAGCAAGCAATAAAATAGTAACTCTCATAAGCAATCACATTCCCAAGAGGAATGGGAAAGAGTGGCTGTGCTGCCAGTTTCATGAAGTCAGCTACAACCAACCTGTATGACTAGTTTCTCTCTTCTAGGTAATGTTGAACTCTCTTCTCTATGACTCTTTGTCCTTATCAATTAATTTTCTTTGTCCTTATCAATTAATAGTGCTATTCCTTTAATGTTATTTTCCATTGATACAAGCTTTGGGAATGAGAGAAAATCAATGCATATGTTTAGGTTCTGTGTTTATTTACCCTTAATAAAACATTTTGATAAAACTTTTCATTATTCATTTAAACTTAATAAAATTCCTCATTTTTTATAACTTCTCATATGATCCTAAAACTTCTTCTCTAGTTAAAATGAGAAAAGACAGAGAAGTTAAGTAATTGTCCATCAGCACAAAACTATGAAACAGTGGAGCCAGGCCTCAAATCTGGGTGTTGAGATAGCTATTTTGAATCATTTTGTTATTGTTATTTTTACTAATTTTATTCTATTACTAGGTTTTTTAGATTTGCTTTTTAATCAAATATCATTGGTTCACAATGATTTTTTGTGTTTTGGAGCTATAGGCTTCCCCCCCTCAGGTGTTGTTACCATACCACAACCACCACATAAGCATCAGTAGTCTACCTTCACAGTCCATTGTGCTTCTCTGTCCTCCCCTACCCCCTTCCTCCTCCCTCCCTGGTAGCCTCAGTTTAAAAGTCAGATTTCTAGGATTTGCTGTAGGTTTGACTTTATCTTACTCTTTCTTTTGTTTCACTATATTCTACATGTAAGTGACACCATCCAGTATTTCTCTTCTCCATCTGACATTTCACTTAGCATAGTCCTCTCCAGTTCCATCCATGTTGTTGCAAATGGCAAGATTTATCTTTTTTTAATAGCTGAGTAGTATTCCATTGTGTGTAAATATTGCACATCTTTCAGATCTACTCATCTGTTTTGGGACATTTAGGTTGTTTCCTTAAATTGACTACTTTAAATAGTGTTGCATTAAACATGGTAGTGTATATCTACCCAAAGGACACAAAAACATTAATCCAAAGGATAGATGCAGATGCACCCCTATGTTTATCATAGCACTGTTCACAATAGCTAAGACATGGAAACAACCGAGATGCTCAAGAATAGATGACTGGATCAAGAAGATGTGGTACATATACACAATGGAATACTGTTCAGCAATCAAAAAAGATAAACACATGCAATTGGCAGCAACAGCGATGGAGCTAGAAGGGATCATTCTCAGCGAAATAAGCCAGAAGGAAAAAGAAAAATATTGAATGGTTTCACTTATAGCAGGAGTATAAGGGAACCAAATAAGAGAGAGACATTCAGCGAGGGTGGGGGAGGATAAGGGCTCAAAATGGGGGAGAAAAGAGCACAAGGGACTATGGTGACAGTTCATGGGTGAACTGGCAGTGGGAATCCTGTAGGGCATAGACAATAATGTAAAAGACATAAATAATAAAAACAGAAAATATATTTCCCTTCAAATTAGTGTTTTTGGCTTCTGCAGATAGATCTCTAGGAGTGTAATTTCTGGGTCATATTGTAGAACCATTTTTGATGTTTTGGAAAAACTGCTGTTTTTCATAGGGGCTGGGTTTGCCTACATTCCCAGCAATAGTTTATTAGGGTTCCTTTTTCTCCGTATACTCACCAACACTTGCTATTTCTGGGCTTTTTTGATATGAGTTTTTCTCACAGGTGTGAGGCGGTATCTCATTGTGGTTTGATTTGCATTTTCCTGATGAAATTGATAGTGAGCAAATTTTCTTGTGCCTGTTTAACATCTGTTGTCTTTGGAGAAGTTTCTGTTTAGCTCTTTTGCCTATTTTTGATTGTGTTATTTATTTTATTTGTGTTGGATTTTATGGTTTCTTTGTAGCTCTTGGATATCAGCTTCTTGCCAGATGTATAGTGTGCTAATATTTTCCCCCATTCAGTAGGATGTCTTTTTGTCTTAGTGACAATTTCTTTCACTATACAGACACTTTTTAGTTTGGTGTAGTGGTGTATTCCCATTATTTATAGGTTTTGATGCATATTCTTAGTTGTTTATTTTGAGGCCTTTTAAGAAAACTTATTGCCTCATTTATTTGGAAAAACTGTGACATTCTCTACATTTAATAATTAATTTAGATGTTCAAATAATGTCACTGAAAAAAAAAATCTGCTTTCCTTGGTATTGACTTTATTCTCAGGTAGCAAATGAGCAAGTATCAGTGAGTATTTCAGGTTTGCCTAGACCAGTTTAATATCTCTGTGGGGAAAAAAAATCCTGCTGAGTTTCTATATATATGGTCTTTGTGCTGGATTGGGTAGCATGAACATCTTAGAATCAACACTGGAAACTGAAAAATGAATTGTTCTGACTGACTCACTGGAGGATCCTTGTCTATTCTTGGAATGTGGATAGGGCAGGGAAGGAGTGCAGGGTGATATTTAGCTCTCTGAATTATAGAGATTGGAAATGAGAATTCAAAAGGAATTGAGATATTTATTCAGAAGAAGAAATGTGTGTTGATAAGACAAAGCCAACAGATGTGACCTATGTATAAGGTTACTTTATAATTTATTATCCAAACTAGGAGCTCTAAAGAATTTCACACAAACTGCTTTTTAAAGGGAATTAAATTTGCATAACAAGTATAAAGGAGGACTTTTCTGAGCAACTTGCTACAGGATCACCCTACCCAATCAGGTCAGAAATAGTAAACCTGAACACTAGGGATTTGACTTTCAAATAGAATCACTAGTAATAATAAGGGTTTTTCTTTGTAAAATGATTCTGAAACATTGTTATGTATGAAAATAATCTGGGTGACAATTAAAAATAAAGATGCACAAGACAAATCTCTGAATTGTGAATGAGAACTTGAGGGAATATCCCAAGGCATCTCTGCTTTAACTTGCTTATCAGCTGTTTAAATGACTAATAAAGGCATCAGTATTAATTCGCCACAATATTATTTCTTTTTTTTTTAATATTTATTTATGCATCCAAGCTGGGGTGGAGGCCAGAGGTGTGGGGTATTGAGACGATTCACCAGAGACAGAGTGGGGAGCAGAACAGGCAGATCCACTGAAGTACACACTGCGGAAGGGAGCAGCAGGCAAGACAGGAGAGGTCTGCTGTGCCATGTGGGACGCTCCCTGGCAGGGGATCGAACTTGCCGTGGCTTTGGATAGCTTCATAGTGCTGCAGTTGAACTCATTGCACCACCAGGAGGCCCAGCTACAATATTATTTTAATTTAATACTGAAGAATAAAACACCATATACATGGTTACTAGTATTCTTATCAGATAAGACTTGTGATACAAGCTTACTTTCTAATTTTTTTTAAAGATTTATTTATTTATGCATACAAGCTGGGGTACAGGCCAGAGGTGTGGGGCAGTGAGAGGATTCACTAGAAACAGAATGGGGAGCAGAACAGGCAGATTGATGGAAATACACTGCTGAGGGGAGCAGCGGGTGAGGCAGCAGAGGTCTGCTGTGCCATGTGGGAATCTCCTTGGCCGGGCTTTGAACTTGCGTTGCCACTGCCCACAGATCCACAGTTTTGTGCTTTAACCTACTGTGCCACCGGAGAGGCCCCTATTTTCTGAACTTTTTACATATATTTGGAACAAGAATAATCTCCTATGGTAGTTAGAAACTAATATAATGTAATGAAACCTTTGCAGTAAGCCCTAGCTCTTTTTTTATTAGCAAAGAACATGGGTTTCTAATGGTACAGGATTATAATTATAGAGAAAAATTTAAGATACAGTCCACATAGGTCTATTAGGAGAAATGAATAAACAGTATTACAGGGGTAAAGGTATATAATTCCATTAAATAACCATGACTGAATATTGGTTATTAAGATTTAAGGAAAAAACCTCATTGACATTGGCTCCTTTCCACTCCTGTAACATGTCAAGTCTCTTTTCTGACCATGCAGCCTATTACAGGTGACTCACTTTTAATAAGGTCTTGACTCTGTGGGAGTTCTCACAGCTAAAGGAACTGGCTTCTTGTTTTCCCCTATAAGCTAAGCTGTGTGAGCACTTTGAAAAAATATTTCCCTATTCTCCTGTATTTTCTAATAATTATTTTACCAGAAACTAATACATAATGATTCATTAATATAATAAAATATAATATATAAAATATATGATATGAAAATAATTTACCTATGAGAATTAATCAAAATCCTAGATAAAATTTGAATGAAAAACAAATTAAATGGAAAATTTGCAATGAAATGAAAGAAAAATAAGACATTCCATACTCTCAAATCATAGGAGACCCATAGTTTATAGCTAAATGTTTTAATTATTAGAAAGCACAAATAAAGGATTTAATGACCATTTTAGGAAACTTTAAAAGCTAAAGTAATCAAAACAAAAAAAATTAAGAGAAAATAATGATAATGAAACCTAAAGTGAGTGCAGTAGGAAACCAAAATAATAGAATAAATAAGAGTGAAATATTTGGAAAGGACAAAAAAGTACAAGAAGAATATTTATAAGAGTAGGAATGACCATAAATATAGGAGGGATTAGATTGATTATAGGCATCAACTACCACTTGATGACCAATAGCTTTTTTTTAAAGTTTTTTTTTTTTTTTAAAGATTTATTTTTTATTTATACATACAAGTTGGGGTACAGACCAGAGGCGTGGGGTGGTGAGAGGGTTCACCAGGGACAGAGTGGGGAGCAGAACAGGCAGATCAGAAATACACTGCTGAGGGGAGCAGCGGGAGAGGCAGGAGAGGTCTGCTGCGCCATGTGGGATTCTCCCTGGCCGGGCGTCGAACTTGCGTCGCCGCTGCCAACAGCTCCACAGCGCAGCACTTAACTGCTGCGCCACCGGGGAGGCCCTTTTTTTTAAAGTTTTATTTATTTATGCATACAAGCTAAGGTGTAGGCCAGAGGGGTGGGGTGGTGAGAGGATTCACCAGAGACAGAGTGGGGAGCAGAACAGGCAGATCCACTGAAGTACACTGCTGAAGGGAGCAGCGGGCGAGGCAGGAGAAGTCTGCTGACCATGTGGGAATCTTCCTGGCCAGGTATCAAACTGGTGCTCTGGTGGCTGTTGATGGCTTCATTGTGCTGCTCTTAACATGTTGCGCCACCAGGGAGACCCAATAATTTTGAAAATGTGTTTAAAAGCTTAAAACTCTACTACTGAATTAAAAATATCAAACAGGTTCACAGATTATTCCAAATATATAATATTCTAAACATGAAAAGCTCTCTCATGCTTATATTTTCATATAAAATTTTCATATAAAATTCAATGAATTTTATAAAGTCAGTGTGGCTTTTTAAAAATAAAAGGTAAGGTCATTAAGATGTTCCCTAATATAATATGACTTTAGTCTTTATAAGAGGAAGCATTTAGAACACAGACGTGCAGAGGGAGAACCACATGAAGACACAGAGAGAATGTATCATGTACCAGCAGGGGTGAGAGATTTCGTAAGAAACTAATCATGTTAACACCTTGATCTCAGAACTCTGACTTTAATAGGAAAAAATAATCTTGTTTATTACGATAGACTTAGAAAACTAATGAAGAATATTAAGTTTTGAGATGTTATTGGACATTCAAGTGGAGGTTTAAATTCATGCAAGAAATCTACCTAGAGATATAAACCTATCATGTAGATGGTATTTAAGGACATTAAGCTAGGTGATAGCTCCAAGAAAATAACAGTAGATAAAGAGTAGAAGGGAGCCAAAAAATACATCCTCCTTTTAGGGGGATAAAGTAAGAGGGCAGAGAGGCTCAGCAAAAGAGACCGAAAAAGACTGACCAGTCAGAAAATGAAGAATGTGATTTGAAAAACAAGTCAAAAAATTATTTTCTAAAAAAAAGAAGAAAAAAGTTACTAAGTATTTCAAATACTACTTATAGGTTCAAATACTACTTAGAGGGCAGAGTCTCAGCAAAAGAGACTGAAAAAGACTGACCAGTCAGAAAATGAAGAATGTGATTTGAAAAACAAGTCAAAAAATTGTTTCCTAAAAAAAAGGAAGAAAAAAGTTACTAAGTATTTCAAATACTACTTATAGGTTCAATAGATTGGGGATTGACAATTGTCTATTGTGGGCCTCCCTGGTGGCCTAGGGGTTAGGTCTTAGCACTATCACCACTATGACCTGAGTTCCATCCCTGGCCCAGGGGCTAACCCACATGGCACAGCAGACCTCTCCTGTCTGGCCTGCTGCTCTCCTCAGCAGTGTATTTCAGTAAATCCTCCTGTTCTGTTTCCTGCTCTGTCTCTGGTAAATCCTCACCCCCACACCTGCCCCTCATTTCTGGTCTACACCCCATTTCTTCTATGCAAAATTAAAAAAAAAAAACAAAAGAGAGAATTGCCTATTGTATTTAGCAATGGGAAGATCATTAATGATTTCATCACGAGAAGTTTCAATGCAATTAGCACAGAGGTAAAAGTTTGATTAGAATAGTTGTAAAAGGGAATGGGAGGTAAAGAACTGAGATAAATCCATTTGTCGTATGTGTGTGTATCTAGCACAAATAAGGACACACTGAATTTGCATATTGGGTCTTTTTTGAATAAAGGATTAAATCTAGTTTTCATCTGCAAAGCTAAAGTGTGCACTTTAATGGAATTGATCTCCCCAGTTCCTTTAAAAGTTCCTACTATCCTCAAATCTTGCTAATCATGATATGATTTTATAGGTTTAGGTGTAGAATATCTACTCCCTTAATAATAATAAAATCTAAGAATATGCCTCTAAAATTTTACATACCATAAAGCAGTAATAACTTCTTCAGAGAGCTATTTACATTTTATATTTGGTACCATAATGGATTTTCTCAGAACACAAAACATTACATTAAATAATTTCAACTGAGAATTGTTTTTATAAATTATATTATGAGTGAAACTGATGAGTATACTCTTTTATAGTATAACATAAAGGCATTATTTTAGAGGTAAAGCTTTTTAAAAAATCAAACATTATTTAATGGTATATGGAATTTTTCTTTAGCCCATTTGATTCCACTGCCCATTATATTGTAACATTTGATTATTTAGGATATCTGAGTACCAATACCATTATCAACTGATAAAATATAACTGTTCTTGGTTAATTTTTCACTTTTTTTTCTTAGAGGTTAAAATTAACTCTTAATATATGGATGTAAACCAAGAACTTATATGATATTTAAGGGAAGAAAGAAGTTATAGTGGTACACAGTATTAATTTATCTTCAAGGTAATCTATTCAAATGTTTATACTGAACCTCTGCTGAGCTAGTGATTGCATATTAGGTGAACCAAACAGAGGTGATTCCTGCTTTATGGAACTTGTAATCTAATGGAACAGACAAATAACTAATCAACAAATAAGTATATAATTAATTAAATTTGTGTTGCCTCTACCATGGCAATTGCATTAGAAATATGATGTCTCAGGTCAGATAATAAAAGCATAATTGCTACTTTGAAAATATTTTATGAAAGAAATCATACTGATTTATAAAACAGGAGAGAATACTTTAGATATCATGGACAAGAAAAACTAGATATGATCATTAATTTGAGACCTGAATGATAAACAGAAGCCCTCCAAACAAAGTGTTCCTAGCAAAAGTCCCCTGTCAGAATAGAGATTAGAAAATGAGAAAAGGGCAAAAGGATTGGGTGACTGTAGTTTAGTAAGTACTTTTAAATAAAATTAGAGCAAGACCAAGATCTTGCTTGTAGTTACAGGATTCCTTGCTAAAGACTTCTTTTTCTTAATACTAATACCATTTTATCTTATTATATTTTGGATCCTTATTTAAATTGAAGTTTTGTTGATTTACAATGTTATTTGCATTTTAGAGGTATAGGATTTCTCCCTTCAGGTATTGCTACCACACCACACCTACCACCAAAACACATAGTTCTTCACCATAACCCATCGTTCCCCCTTCCAGCTTGGTTCTCTCCCCTCCCTCCCATTCTGTTATCCTCAGTTTTAGGGTTTGATAATGTTCTGGCTTAATCTGACCTTTTGTTTTGTTCCTCTATATTCCACATATAAGTGACACTATTTAATATTTGCCTTTTGCTTTCCTACTTACTTTGCTTAGCATTATACCTTCCAGTTTCATCCATGTTGTCACAAGTGGCAAGAGTTTATCTATCTTTAATAGCTGAGTAGTATTCCATTGTGTATATGTACTACATCCTCCAGCTTTTCTCATTTGTATCTGGACACTTAGGTTGTTTCCATAGCTTGGTTATTGTAAATAGTGCTGCGATGGACATGAGAGTGCATCTATCCCTTTGGAAATTAATGTTTCTTATTTTTCAAATAGACCCCTAGGAATGGAATTGTTGGATCATATGGTAGATCATTTTTAATATTTTGAGTAAATTCCATACTATTTTCCGTATGACCTAGATCAGTCTACATTCCTACTAACAGTATTTGAGAGTTCGTTTTCTACACACCCTTTGCAAACACCTGTTGTTGCTGGTCTTTTTGATATATGCCAATCTCACAGTTTTGTGAGGAGGTAGCTGATTGTTATTTACAATTCCCTGACAATAAGTGATGATGAGTGTTTTTTTATGTGCTTGTATGTCTTCTTTGGAGAAGTTTTTATTTAGTTGTTCTGCCCTTTTTTATTGGATTATTTGTTTTATTTTTGTTGAGTTGTAAGATTTCTTTGTAGATCTTGGATATCAGTCCCTTGTTGGCTCTATAGTGTTCAAATATTTTCTTCCATTCAGTAGGGTGTCTTTTTATTTTAGTGACCATTTCTTTCACTGTATAGAAGCTTTTTAGTTTAATGTACTCCCAATTGTTTATATTCCCCTTTTTTTCCCCTTGCTGTTAGAGATGAATCCCCAAAGACATCTCTGAAATCACTTCTGTGGTGTGTTTTGGCTACATTTACTTTTATATGTTTTATGGTTTCAGATTTTATGTACAGGGCTTATATCCATTTAGAGTTAATTTTTTTTTTTGTCATTCTTTTGTATGTGCCTAAGTAGTTTTCCAATACCACTTACTGAAGTAGATTTTTTTTTCTATAATGTATATTCTTGACTCCTTTGTTGTAGATTAACTGTCCAATTAGGTGTGGGTTTATTTCTGGGTTCTTAATTCTATTCCATTTTTCTTTGTTAGACATTCATAGGGTGCTTGACCCCTAAAAGGATGAATACACATTCTGCTCAAGTACACATGGAACATTCTCCAGGATTGACCACAAATGGGGTCACAAAACAAGTGCCAATAAATTTAAAAAGACTAAAATCATAACAATCATCTTCTGAACATCGTGGTATCAAACTAAAAATTAACCATCAAATAAATCAGGAAAAACCTGTAATATGTGGAGACTGAACAATACACCACTGAATGAATATTGATCAAATGAGGAGATCAAAGAAGAAATTAAAAAAAATACATCAAGACAAATGAAAATGAGGATATATTCTCTAAGCATCTATGGAATATAGCTAAAGACATACTGAAAGGAAAGCACATAGCAACAGAGGCCCACGTGAAGACATAAGAAAATGCTCAGATAAATAATCTTATCTCCCACCTTGAGGAACTAGGAAAAGTTAACTAAGCAACACCAAAAGCTAGTAGAAGGAAGCAGATAATAAAAATTAGATCAGAAATAAATGAAATAGAAATCATAAAAGTAATGAAACCAAAAGTTGTCCCTCTGAAAAAAATAAATTTAACAAACCTCTAATTATGCTCACAAAGAAAAAAGGGAGGAAACTCAAATAAATAGAATCATAATGAAAGAAGTTACAACAATCATCTCAGAAATTATGAGAATCAAGCTATTATTATGCCCATTTGTATAGTGGTAAGTTGAATAACCTAGACAATTGGATCAATTCTTAGAAATGCACAACCATTTATTTCTTTTGGGAAGAAAGAGAAAGCCTGAACAGTCCAATAATAAACAAGGAAATTGAAACAGTGATCAGATGTTTCCCCAAAAACAGGAGTCTGGGGTCAGAGGGTTTTACTAGTGAGTTCTACCAGACCTTTAATGATGAGCTAATACCTAACTTTCTCAAATCTTCCCAGAAACTTGCTTTAGATTTCTTGCAAAGGAAATCCTTTTGCTAAGAATTGGTAAGAGTGCAATCAAGAAGACTAGTTTAGAAGGCCTCAGAAATATTCTATAGAGGGGCCTCCCTGGTGGCGCAGCGGTTGAGCACCGCACTGTGGAGCCAACCGTGGTGCGCGATGCGATTTCGACGCCCGGCCGGGGAGAGTCCCATATGGTGCGGCAGACCTCTCCTGCCTCGCCCGCTGTTCCCCTCAGCAGTGTATTTCTGATCTGCCTGTTCTGCTCCCCACTCTGTCTCTGGCGGACCCTCTCGCTGCCCCTTGCCTCTGGCCTGTACCCCAGCTTGTATGTATTAATAAAGAAATCTTTAAAAAAAATATTCTATAGAAAAATACAATGATCACAAGGAGGGATTGGTAGCAGAGGTAAGAAGTAGATTGAGCCATTTTGGGGATAGACTTAAAAGGACTTAGGGATTAATCAGGTATGGGAAATAAAATTACATAAAAAAAATTAAAAATCTTCCACTGAAGAATCCCATAATTTGTGTTCCGGTCCACTTCCTTGTTATTTTAGAATCTTTTCAAATAAATGGAAGCATGATTTATGATGCTGGGGCCTACTCCTCAATTACTGTTCTTATTCAAAACCTTTTAAATATAAATAGTAGTATCCAATATACAACTGACAATAATGGATATATCCACTTGGCCCAAAAGGAAATTACTGTAGAACCGGAACACTCTATATTAAAAAAAAAAAAAAAAAAAAAAGCAAACATTTAGAATGCAACTTGATTTTTTTCACTCATAAGAAAGAAATATACTAACTCAAAATTAGAATTGATCGCGTGTTTCATTCTTCAAAGTGCTCCAACTGAAGTCCTAAACTCTTTGTAAATATAATCATAACTAAAACAATTCTTGGATTTCAGATGTGTTCTTGATTAGTTTAAATAATTTTAAAAGCTTACATACATGCTGTCGTACAATGATGAGAAATAATATTCCTTATCCACTTTGGATTTCACTTGCGCTAACAGAGTACAAGGTAAAACTTTAAGAGAGAAGGTCTTACTAGTCAATTAAGCTGTACTTTGGCTTCATTCTTTAATTTCTACCAGTGACTAAAAAAAGTAAATTATTCATTTTTCTCCATTTTGGAAAAAAAACTCAGGAAACATCCTCTCCTAAGAAATGGTCGAAGAATAAGTTGAACAAGTACAACTATTGCTATTCTTTTTTTGTTTTCAATTTAAACTATAGCAATTCAAGGGCTGTTGTCTTTCTGGATAATTGAAAAACATCTGAGTGCCATTTATCCAGGTTTTATATGATTCTTTTTACATTGTAGCCCCATGGGGAATCTAGTTTATGGCTTTCTTTTTAAAAATATATTTTATTGAAATTAGTTTTAACTTTACTCTTAATTCATTCTCTTGAAATGAGTCATAATATAAAGCAGTGAAAGACACAGAAGTTAAAAAAAGGGAGAATTCTAGGACATAATTTAAATAATAGAAATAATGTTTTGGAGAAGTCAAAAGGAAAAATGAATATGATTATGGAAATAATTATTCAAGTTTTCCTAATGACATATCTCACCAAGTTACAGTGGAATTCTTATTCACTATCATTTTTAATTAGGTTAGAAAATTAAAAAGTCTATTCTGAAAAAAAAAGGATTTAAAGAACAGATTAGATATCTTTTAATTTAAAAAAGGTTTTGAAAGGCAGCTATACCTGTTTGGCTGAGGGATGAGTGAGGAAGAAGGCAGTTAAAGTTTGAAGTAGAGAAAAGGCAATCAGGGCTTTTTATGTCAAACTTCTCTAAAGCTCTTAACATTACGGCTTCAAACCTCATCATTGCTCTACAAGGTAATGGAAGGCAAAGTGTTGAGCTTTCTAGCTGTGATTTCCAATAAGCCTACCAGTATGTTATAAATGTCATAGAGTTGACAAATGAGTCTGGAAAAATCAGTGTTAAAGATGATAGCCATTGAAGGTTCAAGATAGTATACTGAAAGAGTTATAGGTGGAACCACAGTGCAAGCATAGTATGCATTTAGCCCCAAGCTCTGCAGGACTCCTGAGGCACTTGGGTAAAAAGTTAGAGCAGTGCAGAAATATTCCATCTAAATTTCATTGTTACTGCCTCTTATGATAGCTCTAGTCCTCCATTATCAGAAGTCAAATTCTTATCTTGCAAGTCACCCAATCATCAGCAGAATCTCCTTGGCACATGTTAGAAATGCAATTTCTTGGACCCCAAACCAGACCTGAGGCACAGACTCAACAATCTACATTCTAACAAACCCTCCTATTGACTCTGGTGCAAGCTAATGTTTGAAGAACACACAGAAATAGTTTTCAGCCTTGACAGCCACTGAGAGACACTGATTCATAGACTCTACCCTCAGAGATTTTGTTTGAAATTTTCTTGGCTGTAGCCTGGGTATTGAAATTTTTTAAATATCCCAAAAGGTTTTTTATGCTTGTTGGAAGTCCAGAATTGTTAACTAAAGGAAGATTCATTGTTCATTGTTATCATTGAGAATGTAATCAATTCTTTATCTACTCACACAAGCCCAATTTTCAGCTGCACTTTGGAAACAATATGGGTCAAAACTGTGTGGAATATAACTCTGCACTGCTGTGTAATTTTTTTGTAAACTCAAACAAGAAAGATGGCAGCAAATGTCTCAGATATTCAGGAATCTTTTAGGATCAATGTTTTTCCTTTCTCTCTAGTGCCTTTTCCCATTCCAACTTAATGTGACTCAGTGCTGAATCTGTGCCTGGTGTCCAAGTTCAAGTGCATTAATAGGTTTTCTCATATGATGGCTTTCTGGATGACAGGGAGTCACTTTTCAGTTATATTTTATTTTGTATCTAGGAAATCTGGCACTAGATAAAAATGATTCATCCTTCTAATTTTTTACTTTTAAAGTATTAAATTACACCACAGTCTAAGGTATTCTATGACACTTTTCCTCTTAGAGGTGACTGTGAGCTTTTATATCCTTCATCTTTATGAGTGAGTGAGTGTGTGTGTGTGTCTTTGTGTGTGAATATGTAGAGAGAGAGATAATACATATATATCTGGATTTTATATCTTTTATATATTTTTTATGTATCTCTGTCTGTGTACATACACACACACACACACACACACACACACATATAATATCTATAGCTATGGATGTGTGTGTGTGTATATTTTAAATTGTCCGTGGCTCTTCTTGTAATGGTTCTTTCTTTCAACCTAGTTTACCAATCATGAATGCAATTGTTTCCTTTCAAAAACACTTGTGGAAATGTCACCCTGAGAAAATGATGAAAGGTCATCAAAGTTTGCAGATATAATGGGCAGTGTGTATATAGTGCCATAACATTTTCACGCTCCTCTGGAGTTTCCAAGGGAGATTTTGAATACAGAAGACCCTTGGCCAGTGGATGACTAGTTCCTTTAAAAAGCCAGTTTCCTTTAAAAAATTAGTGATATGACATAGTTGACTAGGAGTGTAGATTATGGAGCCAAACTGTACTACAAAGTGGGAGTTTGAGGCCCACATTTGTTATCTACTAGCTATATCACTTTAAATAAGGTATTTATCATTTATTGCCATCTATTGTTTATCTTTAATCTGGTGATGAAAACTATATTCTCATAGTTTCATGTTATAAACTAGTTAACTTATGTGAAGCATTGAATATGGGCTATTCTCACTTTCAGCTACATTGACCTTTTTAAATTTGTAATTGCTGAATTAATATAATGAGGCTAAGCATGTACAGGTTTTCAGTGAATTTTGTGAGTCATAGTCAATAGTATTAGAAAATCTAGAGAGTAAGGAAAAATTATAACTTCCTTTAGAGGTTGAAAAATGTCAAAGAAACATGAAAAGGTAGCCATGGGAAACACTAGGAATATGTGTCATATATATCTTTACAATTAACTATCCAGTTCCTCTGAATCTATGTGGCTATGGGAGGGGAGTAGAGGTACCCTAAAGAAAGCAAAATGTTTTTACTTTCATTCGTACTGGAAAGAAGTTGATTGTGGGGCAGGATTACGGTCAGCAGAATTTAGACTGTTAGAGTCAAGAAAAGAATGTGGGCAAACGTGATGCCTTTGGCTGAGCAGAATGTTGTCCAGATGCCAGGGACTGAGAGATCTACTGTCAGAGTGGTAGTTTTCTTCTGGCCATATAGGGAGACCAGGAGGCTAGACAAGGATTTGTTCAGGTTCTGGAACATAAGTATTGGTGGAATAGCAATGGTAGCTATTGGTTACAAAAATTTTGACCAGCAAAGTGACCAGCATGTCAGCAGATGTAGAAATGGTGCCAATACTCTAAGGGTTTTATTTCTGAGCTCATCCAAGGAAAAAGTTCCTGGGAACCCTCCAAAATTAGCTTAAGTGCATTTTGATGGGAACTAAATTTCTGCCAGTAGGGTATTTTCACAATAATTTGGGTATAAAAAAATGAAGACCTTTATTTGATATCATGGTTTTATAGGTCTTGGCTATAGAAACTTTGAAGGAATGGAGTCACACTTCCCAGAAAAGGTAGAGGAGCAACCCACGTGGGTTCAAGTGAACTTTGTAAGTCATTGTGCACACAACTTCTTTTAAGTTAATTTTTTCTAGAGCATAGTTCTGACTGCATGTGATCATTTTATTCATTTCTAGAATGACTAGCAAAAAATATAGCAGGTATATTCCTCTTCAACTTATCTTTAGTATTTCATGTATTTGCTCTAAAAATGAAAGAATTTAAGATGTGAGAATTCAAGTTGTGGAGATAATCAGATTACTTGTTTAAAGTTGTAAATTTGTTAAATTAAATGTTAACAAAATAATTTATCTTGGAGAATGAGGTGTAACATTTATTATCTGATTTTTTAAATTCTTTGCTAACATCATAATATAATTCATTCTTAATTAGTCTGGGGCATTTTTTCATTATTAAAATAGATGATTACTGTAATTTTCAAGCTGGGTATATATTCAGAGGGAAAAAAATAAGTCTTCTAAATAAACCTTAACTTTAGCAGTCATAGGCTTATATTAGAGAAGTAGGAAAAGATAACCAGGATCATTATTATATGGAATTGGTGGAAGATGATGGCCCTCATAGTTCACAATTCTTCTAGAGATTCCTTATATACTCCAGGGTGTCCCTGAACAATTGAATATCCTCTTGGTCTTTTTTTTTTTTAAAGATTTATTTATTTATACATACAAGCTGGGGTACAGGCCAGAGGCGTGGGGCGGCGAGAGGGTTCACTAGAGACAGATTGGGGAGCAGAACAGGCAGATCAGAAATACACTGCTGAGGGGAGCAGCGGGCGAGGCAGGAGAGGTCTGCCGCTGCACCATGTGGGATTCTCCCCAGCTGGGCTTCGAACTCGCATCGCGCACTGCCGACAGCTCCACAGTGCAGCGCTCAAACGCTGTGCCACCAAGGAGGCCTTCCTCTTGGTCTTATAGAGGATATTGTCATAGGATCTGGTCAAATTGAATATTTAAAACATAATACAAATTTGTCAGAAAAATTCAACCACAATTTGACTCCTCTGGCCTTCATTTCCCAGACTAATTGATCCTTGGCTAACCTCCTCGAAGACTAAAACAATAGAAAAAATCTGATACGTGCTAAAATAATCTCTCTGTTTTTCTTACTTTCACTCCTCCCCCATCTCTCTCCCTCCTTTCTTCCTTTCCTCTTTCCCTCTTCCTTGCCTTTATTCCTTCTCCCTCCCTCTCATTCTTTCCTTCTGTAAGACTTTATTAAGCAACCATAATAACTGATTAATTGCTTTGGAAATATATTGAATAAATTATGAATTTTTTAAGATTAATTTCTTTATTTATGCATGCAAGGGCTGGGGTGTAGGTCAGAGGTGTTGGGGTAGGGGGTGGTGAAAGGATTCACCAGAGAGAGAGTGGGGAGCAGAACAGGCAGATCTACTGAAATACACTCCTGAGGGGAGCAGTGGGTGAGGCAAGAGAGGTCTGCTGCGCCATGTGGGTCAGCTCCCTAATTGGGGATTGAACCCATGCTACAGTGGCAGCCGATAGCTTCATAGTGCTGAGACTTAATGCCTTGTGCCACCAGGGAGGCCCCTAAATCATGAAATTTTCTCATCAAATTGTCTGAATTGTAATACTAAGTGACAAGGTGACAATACCAATTATATCAAACACAGTATCTGTAACATTGTGGTTATCATAGTCATCTGACAAACTAGATTAAACAAAAGTATAGAGTAAAAAGTCAAGTGAATGATGAATATATATGTCTTGTCTGCCATTTCCTATCTGTACTCTATTACCTTAACTTATAATAGTGTTATATGTAACATAAAATATATCCGATAGACTTAGCCATTTTTCTACCTCAACATTTACTGCCAGTCAGTCTTATATCTTTCTATAAAGTGGCTCTACTAATAGTCAAATAATGACTGGAATTTGCTCTGCACTTACTGTGTACCAGCTAAATCACCTGAAATCCTAAGAAGTAGTGGTATTGCCATTTCCTTTTTCAAGGAGTTAAGCATTTGCCCAAGGTCACCAGGACCTGTCTAAGTTGGAGAAGGAGGTCTCAGTTTACTGGCCCCAGGCTCATACAGATGTGGTTCTTTACAGTACCTTAAATCTAATTTGAAGTTCTCCTGCTTCCAACAAAAAGCATCCTAATATACACAGCTGTCCCATCTATTGTACAATGGTAATCATAGATTACAAGCCCTATCTTTTACTGTGAATCACAGTATTTGTCAGTGATTTACAAATGGGACTTCTACTTAATTCCCAACTCTCACCTCGTTCTCATTCTCTCCCTTTCAAACTCCAAACACCAAAAGCAGATCTACTACACTAGCTTCTGCCTGAGAGACTTTGAGAATGCTTTTGTTATAGCTGAAACATTTTTATACTCATCTAATTCTTGATAATAATAACTGATTATTTAAAACTCTGCTAGAACCTTGGATTTTCCTTTTTAGGATTATTCCTTCCACTAGTGTGACTTAGGTTCATTATTTTATTTTCTGTTCTTATTTCATTGAGCTGACATCTGTTTAAAACATTGCATAAAATTTAGAGGTTCACACCTCTTCAGATATGTTCCTGTACCATATCCAACACCAAGTCACTCATAGTCTTCCATCATAATCCATTGAGTCTCTTACCCTTATGTGGTCCCCACTCCCCCACTTCGGTAGAGTCCTCAATGGTGCCACAGTGTTCTGTGATATCTGCACTGTCCTATCACTAAGTTTTCCTTATTGTGTTAAATTTAATAACCATTTTTAATACCAGACTTATTTATGGTCATCAAGATTCAGAGAGAAATGGAGACTAGTCCTACAACAATACTGAAACTTTAGAGATAAAAACAAGAACAAGTGTATTTTTCAAGTGGTTTTTCAAATGTGGGTCTTAAAGTTTTATGGGTTCCACCAGAATTGTCTCAGATTCATTTTTAAAGAGTATGATATAGGAGTCAAAAAGGATTTTATATTTTTATCATACCACTCATTTTTTTAAAAGTTTTCTATCACTCAAACATTAAATCTGTTAAAAGCAAGAGAAAAAATAACAAATCAAACCATTTACTTTAACCTTCTAAAATTATTTTAAAATAAAAGAGAATCCATAAATAAATGAGGTATGTATTTGTCTTGCTGTTGCCCAAGCCCATGGACTGAACATATCTTCCTCTTCAGTCTTCTTCCTTTATGCATTGATCAACAGTTGGAAGTTTACTTAGTTGCTGTATTTTTAAGACATCAATTTATTTGATAACTCTGAAATGAGTCCCTTCTTCTATTTATCTTTCTGGGCAGAAAAGCTAATAACTCCTTTCTTATTTCCTTACGTCCTTAGCCCTTATTATTCAAATTTCCCTAAATCCAGCTGAGAACCATGGATATATGCATCTAGTCCTTTGATTTTCACATGCAGGGATAAAGTTTCCTTTCATACATGTAAGCAACTATTACTAGGTTAGTGATAATCATTTTGAACTTGTCATGACATTCGTCTTCCCACCCTCCAGCATTCCCTCTCGCACCTGGCTCAGAAGGACTTGTGATCTGTTGATCATGTGGAAAGGTTAAGTATTTGAGGCAAAACATATTTGTAATTTAGGAAAGTTTTCCTAAACTATATTTCTTTCTGAGACTTTTCTGCTTTAGAATTACAAAGCAGTGCTCTGATCAAGCTCTCATATGGATGTAGGCCATTGTAGTAACCTCCCAGATGTGTTTTGCCAGTGCTCTTGCCTGCCATGCTTAGCAACAAATGAATGGGCGAAGTGTCAGATAATGAGGTCCTGAGTTGTCAATCTGTTCACTGGCATCCAAGGTAGCTCACTGAACCTTGGATTCATTGTGCTGCTCCTGTGGGGAGGAGGAAAGACAACAAACGGTGGCTGTAGGCACTTACCCAAAATGTGTTGTTATATACAAACCCTGATGCTCAACTTAATGAACTGCTATTGAGTCACAGTAATGGAATCTATGTTGTCATAAGAGAAGCAGAGACCAAATTTCAGTGAAACTTAGAACTTACCTATAGGGTAAAATTTTGAAATTAGAGAGAGCTATAGTTTTGTAGTGAAACACCACAAGTTGAGTCAAAAATTAGAGGGCATTAGGTAAATGTAGAAAGAACCTCTGAAACGTCAACTTGAAAAAAAATCAAACACCTTCAGCATCTCTCTCTCTCTCGCTCTCTCTCTCTGTGTGTGTGTGTGTGTGTGCGCGCGTGTGCGTGTGTGTGTGTGTGTGTGTGTGTGTGTGTGTGTGAGAGAGAGAGTTGACTTTGTTCCTGAAGGTAGTTTGGGCAGTGATTATACCCAAGGTTAAAGCCATTCATCAAAGACAAATGCATAGTCATTTAATATGACGAGCACTTAAAATTAGTCACTGGCTTTTTAGTTACATTTGTACTTGTAGTATTTGATTCAAGTCACATTTGAGGAGGTTGCTGCCATGACTTTTGGCTGAATGCTGCAGGCCAACCCATGAAAAATTTCATTGGTCAGACAAGGAAGAAAGACAAAAGCAACACCTAATATTCTAGACTTGGCAGCAGGCAGGAGGACAGGTGGTAGGGATATTTCATGCTGAAAGCAGTCTGAAAGATGACATTGAACATGGGTAATAGAGAAATATTTAATTCTCCAGTTAGGGAATGTTACTGAGAACCCAATTTTCCATAGAATACAGATCAAAATTCTCTGTTAATGGCAGTTTGTATGTAGAAAAGAAGAGCATTGCTATAAATATCAGGTAGTTTATTATATACCATGCCAGAAGGAAGATAATGAAAGCAGTGTCATATTCTCTAAGAGTGAAAATAAATCTGGCATATATACCTCTACGAATCCCAGAGGTATGTATGTGAAAACATAAATGTAGGATTTTCAGCATTTTATGAGTGTGGTTGTCTTTAAAAGGCAGACAAATTACAGTACTGATAACAGAAATGTACAATAATAAAGGGAGAAAAATGTTCAGCTTTTAAAACTATTAGGGATCTTCTGGGTTTCATACAGGTGATTAAGTTACTCAAAGCCTTTGAAAACTAAGAAGATGAAAAAGAAAGGAAACAAAAATAATTGCTGACAGTCAACTGAATAAAGGCGGGAAGGATCATGATAGGAAATTAAAAGTAACTGAGTTAAACCAACCCAAATAGTCTAAATAGTCTAATAGTACAGTAAAGAAGAACAGATCTCTGGGATGTACAGACTGGAGAAAGGTTCAGGGGGAAACCATGCTGGCTAAGGCCAGATCTATAAAGATCAACCCAATTGAGCAAACTGGTAGAATTCATTGCTAGATAAGAAGGAACAGAAATTTGGATGAGTACTCAATCTCTACCCAAGATACACTGACTGATATAACATTTGTTGCCCTTCATGCTTGGCTTCACTTTTGCAGCTAGATTCTATATTATTTCCCTGATAATTTGTGACTATTTAGAATTTTACACACACACCCATTGTTATTGTGCTTTTTTTTTTTTCTCTCCCCATGATGCTCTGTTAACCCTTAAGTTTCGAAGTGGAACTCTCCTGAAACTGCTTTACCTGATATTTAGGTGACTTACAATTCTACAAGCGTTCTTTAGATTTCGCTAATTCCAGTGCCGACAAATTGCTTTGAAAAATGCTAAAGGATCACCGAGTGACCTCTCTGGCCCAGACTCTTGGATCCTTTGACATTTTTCTCTTCTTCCCCTACACTCCAGTATGCCCATCACAGTCACTCTTCACTCCATGTACGGGAACTAGAGATTGGAACTTGCTTCTTCAGGAGTTCTGTTATATTTGCACTGATTAGTCCTTTCTCCTGGGTACTTCCTCCTCCCTCTATCTGTGCTGCCACCTGGTGGTTATAAACACCTTCCTCTTTTATTTTTTGGGTTTCTGGTTACTTACTGAGAAATACAACGATAACCAACAGATAGTATATATTGTTTAATTTGTCATAATCAAAACTCATAAAAGTCGTTTTCAGGGAACTTACTTTAAACACTAAACAAAACATATCAGAATATATTTTAAATTAAATTAGGTAGAGATAATTGCTAACAAGGAGAACACATAAAGTAAGAAAAGGAGTATGGATTGTCTGGGAGATTAAATTTTATGTGGTAGGTAGGGTAGGTTTCTCTGGGCAGGTTACATTTTAATAAAGACTTGAGGAAATGAAACAGCCATGTGACTGTCTTGGGAAATAGCTTTCTAGATTGGACAGAACAAAAGTACAGTCAAGAGGTGGTGGCAAGCCTAGTGTATTCAAGGAACTCAAAGGAAGCCAGAGTACATAGTTGGAGAAACAATAGAAACCGTTTAGAGTATTGGGAGAGGAAATAGAGAGAGGGGTGGTGACCAGCACATGTAGGGCTCTCTTGGTCATAATCTTGATGTGGGAAGGAAGTGGGAAGTCATAGGTGGGTTCTGGGCAATGGACAGACATGACTATTTTACATTTTAACTGGTGGTTTTACCGAGACTATATGTGACTTAGATACGTGAACACACTTCCTTAGTGTTCTGAGACTTCAAACCCAGGTGCCTAACCAAAAGTATATCTAGGTATACTAGACTGTTGGTGATAAAGGGGTGTGAGCCAGAGACAGTGAGTAAAATCTGTGAATTTTATAGAATGGTTGTGCTCCTTAGAGTATGGGAAGAAGATTTAAAAATGTAAGCTAAACTTAGAAGACTGGAGTAGAATGGACAAGCCAGGGCAAGTCTTAGAAGTAATGCCACTTGATAATGCTTTCCAAATTTTTTAGTCTCAGAATGGCTTCATATTCCTAAAAATGATTGAGGATCTCAAACAGCCATTTTTTTTAAAAAAAAAAAAAGTGAGTTAAATCTAGATTGATATTTATCATAATGGAAATGTACTTTCAAATATTTATGTACTGATTCATTTAGGTTTCAACTGAACAATTTGTTATATGTTCACATTTTTATGAACAATGGCTATGTCTTCCAAGTGAAACCTTGGGTGAGAAGAGTGGAATTGTTTTATATATTTGCAAATCTCTTTAATGTTTGACTTAATGAAAATTTATTCTCTGATATCTGATATTTGTTTCAGTACATTATCTGCTGAGATGCCACATATACTGTGGCTTCTGGGAAACTATTCTGTATATTTATGAAAGTATGAGAATAAAAAACACAGGTAACATCTCTTCTTATTAAATTATTTTTGACCTTGCACATTTAGTGAAAATCAATCCCTGGACCACATTTTGAAAAACACTTGCAGAAAAAAGGCAAACTATTATATATGTAAGAATCATCTTAGTTCCCTAAACCCTATGGCAATAGGGCTAGTCATGGAAGGTAAGTAGTACTACTTTAAATTTAAGCAAAACAGAATGAATACAGTGACATTATGCTTAAAAAATATCTTAACCCTGGGAGATTTACAAGTCCAAATTTCCTTATGCAGTTTAGTTGTATACATTCTTTGTCTCAAAATCGGAGATTTCTGGAAGTAGATAGGGGGAGAAAAGAAGAATCCTGAAAGCAAAAGGATTTGGGTAAAGGCCAAATGACTACCTTGGATAGTCATTGATAGAAAAATATATTTCTATTTTTAGCCATGACTTGGGGATAAAGTTTTAGCCATGATTGTGGAGTCCTTCAGCAAATTAGATCAGACATTTTCCTTCAAATTGAGTCATGCTTTAAAATATCAAGCTAATGAGATAAATGTGATTTTTTAAATTGTAAAATATGATTTTTGATTGTAAAATTTAGCAAATATTCTGTATATGTTCTTTTACTAAGAACAATGTTAAATAGGAGACAACTTTTTATTATAAAGATAGCTATGTAATAAGAAAACATTTTCTATTTCAGAAAAATCAACCAACTGCTATTGCATATTATATTACATTTCTTAGATTGTTATATTTGGTTGCTTTTCCTTTAGAAATATTTTTTTTTATTTTGGTAATACTTTCAATATTACTACTTTTCATAATGAAAATATTTGAACTTCTAGTTTTTCAAAATTATCTTTTTTTTAATATTTATTTATTTATACATACAAGCTGGGGTATAAACCAGAGTCATGGGGCGGTGCGAGGGTTCACCAGATACAGAGTGAAGAGCAGAACAGGCAAATCAGAAATACACTGCTGAGGGGAGCAGTGGGCGAGGCAGGAGAGGTCTTGCCGCACCATGTGGGATTCTCCCCGGCCGGGCGTCGAACTCGCATTGCACGCTGCCCGCTGCTCAACCGCTGCGCCACCAGGGAGGCCGTCAAAATTATCTTTTTACAAAAGAGAAAGAATATAATTTTTCCCAGTGAGTTATTTTGAGATAACATATGTTTATATTAAGGAAATTGAATCAATAATAAATAACATTCCAAAACACAAAGTACCAGGCCTAGATGAGTTATCAAGTAAATTCTATCAAACACTTAAATAAGAAATTATAATAATTATAAACAACTTGTTTCAGAAGATAGAAGCAGAGGAAATACCTCCTAACTCACTCAGTGAGGCCAATATTACCCTAATACCAAAAGCAGACAAAGATATTACAAAAAAAGGAAACTGCAAATCATTATCGTTCATACACATAGATGCAAAAATCCTCAGCAAAATTTTCGCAAATCAAATCTGACATTGTATATTCAGAATCACAATCAAATGGGATTTATTACAATTTTACAAGACTGGGTCACCAACCAGTTAATCACATCAGAAGTTTAATGGAGAAAAATCACATGATCATGTCAATAGATGCAGAAGAACACCTATTTATAAAAACTGTCAGTAAACTAGAAATACAAGGAAATCTCTTCAACTTGATAAAGATATCTACAAAAATCTATAGCAAGCTTCAAACTTAGTGATGAGAAACCTGAAGCTTTCTTATTAATCTAGGAGCAAGTCAAGAATGTCCCCTCTCACCACTTCTTTTTAATATTGTACTGGAAGTTCTAGTAAATGCAGTAAAACAAGAAAAAGCAATGCAATCAGGTAAAGGAAATGTGTTCGTAGATGACATAATATCTAAGTAAAAAATCTGAATCATCAAAAAAGAAAACCTCTTAAAACTAGTAAGCAATTTTAGCAATGTTGTAGAATACAAAGTTAACACAAAAACTCAATTCTATTCCTATATACTTACAATGAACAGGTCATATTTTGGTTCAAAACCACAATACCACTTTTATTAACACTTCAAAATATGGAATGCTTAGGTATAATTCTAGCAAAGTATATTTAAGATCTACATGAGGAAAATTATAAACTTGTGAAAGAAAGAAATCAAAGAACTAAACAACTACATATTTCATGATCATGGATAAGAAGACTCGATATTGTCATATACCAGTATTTTTCAACTCTACCCTAGACATAGTGCAATTCCAACCAAAATTTCAGTCAGCTATTTTGTGGATATAAACAGTCTGGTTCTAAAGTTTATATGGAAATACAAAACAAAGAACGCTGAATAACCAACACACTACTGAAAGAAAAACACAAAGTTGGAGGGCTAATGCTATGTGACTGCAAGGCTACAATAATTTTTTTTTATTTGCACAATTTTAGTACTTTATTTTTTTCTCAAATTTTATTTCAGTTGTTTACATAGCTTAATAAGTTGTGAAGAATGACTTCACATCTTTATATGTGCATATCCTTCTCTCACCCTTCACCAAAACTCCCATGCCAATATCCTGATCCCCTCCACCTTCTCCCTTTTACTCCTCCCTCCCCCCTTGTTCCTTCAGATAACTAGTATATTTTTTTACAGTCTAAGTATTATTTTTGCTATGCTTTGCCAGTTTTTTGTTATTTATATTCCATAAGAAAGTTAAAGTATCTATTACATGTCTTTCAATAAGTATTTTTAAGTAAAAAACAGTAAATAAAAGCTCCAATAATCAAGACAGTTCAGTATTAGTGAAAGAATAGACCCATCGATTGATGGAAAATACACCCTTCACAAATATTAACTCTAATTGGATCATAGACCTAAATATAACATATAAAACTAAATCCATGAAAGTTGAGTTGGGGTTTTCCACCTCTTTCAGAGTTCTGCTATCAGACTACTCTGTTTTCTACTATGTCAAGTCTTTGCATACTAACTGTATCAGTAGAATAACTGACTGTCAGCACTCCATAGAAGGGTTCATGAAATCGCAGCTAAGATCAGATGTAGTGGGGCATTGTTGTGCATCTTGCTTGAAGGGGACTCTCTAGCTCAGAAATCATAGCTGCATTGTCCTTCTGCACTGTATGGACTGTATCCCTCCGGAGTTTCTGTTACAGTGGATCGTATGTGTGATGTTTCCTTATTCCATTAGCAAGCCTCAGTACACATTTGGGCAAGTTCTCAGCAAGTGTAGCTCAGCATAGCTCAGTATAGCTCAGACAGCTATGACTGTCCAGTTTAAAAGTTAATACAGGTCTCCATGCCAAGTTGTCAATTTAGGAAAATTAATTAAGGTAGATGAGGTAAACTACGCTCACCACCCTATAAGATATACGAGAACAAGGAATTTAATAACCTTATTATCTCAAAGTATCTGACTTCTCTAACAGTGTCAAGCATTTAATAACTCAGTAAATAGGTAATGAATGTATGAAGGATAGATTAGCTAATTAATAGTTTCCTATATGTGTACTTATTGACTAGACTTTTCTAAAAAAGTTATAAAGTAGCTAATCAAATAAGAAGGTCTCTAGTAAATCAGTGTCCTAGAATCTTAGGTTCAGGGCTGTTTGCTCTCATCCGGGTTCATGTTGTTTTTTAGATGGGTAAAAGGTATTAGATAAAAGGATGTCTGAGGACTGCCAGCAATGTTGAATCAGAAAAAGGTACAGAAACACAGGGATAAAAATCAGAATTAAAAAAAATAAAATGACCCTAAACATATTTGTGATGATAAACAGTTTTAGTATAGCTACTTTTTAGTAGCTCTCATGGCCCATTAGCTTTATTTCTCATTATGGAATTTACATCATCTAATATAATTATTCCAAACCCAATAGGGAAATAAGGAGATAAGCTTAAGTAGTATCAAAATGTTCTGAGACAAAAAAATTAGGTAGTGGCTAGACACCTATTTAAATGTTTATGCCTGGAGACTGATGCTATATTGCATTTAAATGACACACGAGGAAAAAAAATAATAAAGTGAGGGAATTTTAATGGCATAGTGACAAAATAGTTTGAAAATTTAAAGCAAAACACCTCTTTAATTAAAACCTTTTCCCCAAATACAAGCAGTATGTGAATTTAGAAAATTATATTTCTGAAGCTAATGCAATTTAATTATAATGCAGTCTGTGCAATGCTTCTTTTTGCTTTGCATAGCCTACTATCCACTTGCTGATTTTTACCAGGAAGGCATCATCTTGTATCCTTTTCTCAGTTTTCTTGAAGTATAATTGGATTTTAAAACTGTTCATGATTAATGTATACAATTTGATGAATATGGACATATGTAAATATGTAAATCAAAGAAATATATCCATCACCTTAAAAAATTTGTTTCTATTTTTCGTAGCAAGAATAATTAACATAAATGTGAAATAATAAAAATATATACATATGGGTCTCTACCCCTGGTTTGTGACACAGAACTCCTAAATCCATTGAGATTTCCTAGATTTTTTTGTTCTAATGAGGTGACTCTTGATGGACTCCTGGATAGCTTAAGCATAAAGGTTTATCACCAAGCCATAATTAGAAGGTTGGAACTTTCAGCCCCTCCAGGAAAGGGAGAGGGGTTGTTGATTCAGTTAATGAACAATCAACTTAATTGAATAACTCCCCATAAAAATCACCAAATTATGGGGTTTGGAGAGCTTTGTGCTAGTGAACACATCACATGCTTTGAGAGCGGTGTTCTCCAAATCCACTGGGATGATGTTATTGTACTGAATGTCCTATTGGACATATGTATTTATATTATGTATCTCTTCATCTGACTCTTTATCTCCATCTTGTTATGTAATAAATTGGTAAATAGAAGTAACCAGTTGCCTGGATTCTGTAAGTTTTTCTAGCAAATGATCAAACCTGTATAGGGATCAGCAGTTTAGAGTTCGATAGTCAGAAGCACAGATGATAACTGGAAATATCATTGACTTCTGAAGTGGGGAGGGCAGTCTTATGGGACAAAGTCCTTAACGTATAAGATCTGCGCTAATGTCCATTATTAGTATCAGAACTGAATTGTAGAATATCCAGCTGGTATGAGAGACCTGCTTGTTATAGAAAACCTAACATCTGGTATTAAAAATATTGTGATAGTGAGGATACTGGCCAAACTGATATTTCTAGACAATGAGATCTATCCTTTTAGCAAATTTTAAAGAGTACTATATCTTATTCACTAACTTGTACAGCAGATCTCTGGAACTTTTTCATTTTATACAACTGTAATTTTTTTAATAGCTATATTTATTATAAGAATACATCATTATTTAATCATTCTTTTATTGCTGGGTAATTAGGCTATTTCTTCTATTTCTTTATCGCATATTGTCCTGTAGGAAATTCTTTTTATTTATTTATTTATTTATTTATTTATTTATTTATTTATTTATTTATTTATTTATTTATTTTTATATATTTTTATTGTTATTTATGTCTTTTACATTTTGTATTCCCCTTGGGTAGCCCACCACCAATTCACCTGTGATCCATCTCCATGGTCCCTTGTGTTCTTTTCTATTCCATTTTGTGTGCTTTTCCTTCCCTCCCTCCACCTCCGCCTCCCCCCGCCCCCCGGCTGATTGTCTCTCTCCTATTTTGTTTCCTTATAGTCCTGTTATAAGTGAAACCATTCAATATTTTTCTCTTTCTTTCTGGCTTATTTCACTGAGTATGATCCCCTCTAATTCCATCCATGTCGCTGCAAATTGCATGTGTTTATCTTCTTTCCATGCTGAATAGTATTCCATTGTGTATATGTACCACATCTTCTTGATCCAATCATCTATTTTTGGACAT